>OMKR01104853.1:0-14395 GCA_900302355.1 Cyttopsis rosea | reverse complement strand
CAGCCGGTCCCGCTCCGGGTCGCCGTGTACCACGGTGGCGTAGGCCACGGACGACTGGGCGGAGCTGGCGTCCACGGCCCGAAGCGCGCTCAGCCCTGAGGCCGAGCCCGGAGGTAGGGAGAGGTCAGAGGCTGGGTCCGGAGCCAAGCAAATGGATGGGATCTGGATCACGGCAGTGGTGAGAAGCGAGAGGTCGGTCTTGTCCACTATCACCGCTTTGGACACCGTCTCTGTCGGCAGCAAGAGGGGCCAGGCCGAGAGACCCTCTGGGAGGCGGAACAGGTGGTCGAGCGTATCGGCCTGGAGAGAAGAACAAACACAAAGTGGTAAAGGACAAGTCCTAAAAATGCAATTCAGTCCGTGCAGTAATAAAAGAAGGGGGGAAATACCCTTGATTAATAACAGTAGTTAGTGACTCCAAAGTTTATGCAATTCTAATGAGCTTTTAGTATGTGACAATTTTTGACAAAAGTAATTTTAGGTGAGTAAATTGACCTCACTCACCTCACCCATGAAGGTAACAGTACAAAAGTTTAATAGTGCCATTACAGAGACTTTCTTGAAGCGCCGCGAACCCGACGCAGTCCGTCTTGGACGAACTCTCGCAAGATCAGTTTGTAAGCTACCAATAAGCTTCCGCTATCAACAGAAACTAGATGAGCAGGCCTACCCGTAGGTGCTTAGCATGTCATGCTAACTCGCTGGGAAGTGGGCGTAACATAGCTCCAAAGTCGGCTATCTTTTCTGACAAAAGTAAATGGGCTTGACTATTTTCAAACGGGTGACCGCTCACATCAAGATATCTGAATGAAATTGGGCTCATTAGAACCACAAGAGTCTTCCTTCACAGCAATACTGGACATAAACCGCTACACAGGCTAAGTTAGCTTCAGGGTCCTAAAGAGCCCTGGTTCTACATGCAGTGAAAATATGTTATGTTAGCCTTTTTTTCTTCCCTATTTCTGCACACTGTGGTACCTAAACAGTCATGGAATTGTATAAATTGGGTATTGCTACAAAGCTGAGACTCTTGTGAATCCAAAGAGCCCAATTGCATTCATGTGGGATGAAATATGGCCTCATAGTAACCATTTCAATGTGATGACAGCATTTCTTTTACTTGACCTTGCTGTATAAAGTGACCTATTGTGACCTCTAGGATAATCACAGCCTCATGAAACTCTAGACCCAGAATCTAGAACCCAGACCATTCAGAAAATGTTTGGGATGTCCAGGTACATTGAAGATAAGTGGGTTTTTCTGATTAAGTTATTGATGCTGCATCACAGCATTACGTTTTCTAAAGTGTTTTTCAAGGTCATGAGGTCTTGTGGTGGTCCTTTGGGGGGAATTTTGACCATTTTTCCCCATTCCCGAATGATCAAAAATGGCTAGAAGGTGTACCAAAGTGGTATAATTAATGGTATCAACCCACAACTTGGTGCAGCAACTAATCACACATACAGTAATTGAGCATGGGAATGGCCATCATTAGACATGAGGATAATGTTTAAAGCCCCTTTACACTCAAAATATTAATAATTTTATCAGGCACAATTACAAATATAATGTTTATTACCTTTTAATTTATAGAAAAGATTGACATACAGTGTCAAGCTGCATCTCAAATGATTCCTTAGGGTCTCTTTTGTCTCTTTCGCTTTCTGAAGGTGTAAGGCACTTGTATGTGGCACCAACTGCTGATCCACACCACCCCCTCAAACTCCAACCCCTCCACCTCACTCGGAACCCAAGAAATGGGCCTGGAGCTTAAGAGGTTAACTTTTCAGTACAATTTCTGATTCAATCTGAAAGTCAAACAAAAGAACCGTGTGGGACTTTGCCGCTCTATTGTGAATGTGTTTTTACCTTTTTGAAGTCCAGGCCTTTGGCCCAGGAGCAGTTGTTGGGGTCAGGCACATCCTTCCACACAAACCTCTTCATCCTGGAAAGCAGACGCAGTGGAGTTATTAGCCTGCAGTGCTCTCTCTCTCTCTCTCTCTCTCTCTCTCTTTCTCTCTCTCTCTCTCTCTCTCTCTCCACACCTTTGTTGCGTGTCATTTGTCATTGTCTTCCCTCAGCCAAAGCAACAGACTTATTGCAACTCTGCATCTCGTTAAATGTCAAACCTCTGCCATTGCCAATAACTCCACCTATGTTGCGTCACTTAAGTCTGACGCGATAGCTTTCTGAAACAAACAAATAATCTTAAAGCAAAGGTTGGTCAATTCCTAACAAAAGTTTTGGACTTTTTGGTCTTCACGGTATATTGGTGAAACTGAGGTTTATTCTTACTGGTTTTGAGAGAGGACCAGAGTGACCAGCAGCACGATGGAGAGGAAGGTGATGATCATCAGAAGCATGTAGGCTGCAGGGTCTCCTCGAGTTGCTGGTTATTGAATAAAAACAAGCATATGATTACACATTGGGAATTTTACAGTAAAACCAAGGCATTTATGTCAATGTATGCTGCCATATTGCTCTAGAACACTAGAAGTAGAGTTTACCTATGGTGTACACTGGCTCCCCTTCTACATCGGCAAACACCGGGTACAAGCTGAAGCCATACATCTCTGAGTCAAAAAAATCACCTATGAGAGGGCATTTTTGTGGTTAGTTTTCTTATCTTCTCAAAGCATAAGGAGATAGTCACAGGAAATTGGGAACAGATGGAGCTAAACTGTCAATGGCGTTGCATTCCGAGTTACCCCTCAGGTATTGGACGTGTTGGGTGTATGGGAGCCTGGCCCAGGTTTCTCCGGTTTGGCTGTTGTGTCTGTCTTGGTCCTGCTGTCTGTGTGCGGAATACTGGACCACCATAGCGAGGGGTGTGGAGCTGTTGTCTAGCAGGCTCCAGGACAGAGACACACACGTACTGTTGATCACCGTCACATGGAACAGCCGCACACAGGGGCCTGCACAGAGGAAAATAGCATTGGATTAGTTCTCAACAGAATAAACCAAGCCACTTATGTTCATTTACTGCGATTTACTGATCAGGTCACCAAAGGCGCCCTCTCCCTGTATTACACAAAAATGTACTTATGCAATACTTATTAGTACTTAATAAAAAGCTTCAAATTGCAAGATTTCCATTGCATAATTTTGGCTTGTGTCGTTTTCTCATGGAGGTTGCATTGTTTACTTCCATTACCTCTATTGTTGGTGGAAATAAATATAATTCTATTATTTATTATTTTATATTATATTTATTATTTATATTTAAAAATATATATATTTTTAAACTTTTTTTACTTTAACATATGTATTTATGTTTTTTTATTTTGTGTGTGCAACTTTATTTTTGCCTTTCGTTGTTTTTTATGGTGATTACTTGAATGTTGAAGCTGTGAAGCAATAAAGTAAGGACAGATCTAAAATCTAGAGTAATTTACCGCTTGCAAAGTGATGGCAAGTCCCGCCGCACTTAATCATTGAAGAATGACATTATAGTCTAATATGTGTCTGAATGCTGTTGTTTGTCCTAATATTGGGGACAGAAATACACAACTTAGGTCATTGTGATCTCAATGTTATGATACAAAACATTACATGAAGAAGGAAAGGACTCTGGTATCATCTGGTACTCAGCTGGGAGTAGGGACAGAGCAGAATGATCCACTATATACCGGTAATTCAGTGGTTTGTTTTGTTTCGTTTTGAGGGCGAGTGCTGTGTTCTGATCTCGGAATATCAGCGGAAGTTTTCGGGAAAAAATCTAACAACATGTGGCCCTAACAGAAGAACCTGGGACACTTGCCAAAAAGCTGTTTAATGACATTTACTAAATTTGGGGCATAATTGGAAAAGCACAAGCACAAACACACACCTCCCAGAGATGATGTGAGGTGTAGGGTCATTAGGAGAACCGTCCTTTCTCTTTCTATTAGAGTGCCTTGCCGGGGCTAATGGCTTGTCCATCAGCCATTCTGCTCTCTCAGAAAACATGTGTGTCATTGTTTAATGCGTTGTAGTCTTGCCGCCGGAGCTATTAGGCATTGCAGCTTTTAGATTGCACCTAATAGCTCCTAATACTGTAGCTGCTTCAATTTCTAACAAAAAAAAGCAAAAATGGGTAAATAATATGAAAAAATAAGTAAGTAATGCCCTGAAATGTTCAGGTTAAACGTCGGTCAACCTCGGTTACAATGGGATATTTCTCAGAAAATACATCTAGAAGAGAACAGGCACTACTCAGTGGGCATTATCACAGGCAGTGACATTATCTACAGTACTTTGTAAAAAAGGCCTCAATTAGCACTAAAAATAGCTGTTTATCTCCATGTTTGTATAGAACTTGACTTCAGTGTCATGAACCTAAAAAAGAAGCTTAGCGAATGTGCAGGGTTTGATACCATGCATGGTCCATGGACCGCAAGGTCACCTCATGGACTATGAACCGTGGTCCATGGTCCATAGTCCATGAGGTGACCTGACGGACCATTGGCTTCTCTACAGTTACACTGGACTATCGCAGTTCTTCACACTGTACGTGTCATGTTATTCTTTGTCTTAGTTGTATTACTGCAGACACAAGGTCTTTTCATGTTTCATATTGTATTCAAACAACTTGCTGCACAGCTTCTCGCTCTATCTCCAGCAGAGATGGTTCAGATTCGCAATGGACCAAAACTAGTCTTTCCAGTACGATACAAACTCTAAAATCTCAACTTCGAGTATTGGCCATGCGATCTGCTTTTACTGAAATGAATGGACTTAGACCATTAGTTTGGGACATCATTAGAACATAACGATTTACATATAACCCATAGCACATATAATTCCATCAGAGACATCTACAATACCTCTCTAGGTGTCACAAAATAATAACAATATAATAACAAATCTGTCATGTGTTATTGCTCTTGAGTGAGTATTGAAGTACTGGTCTGTTGGAGCAATTTGCCTTCCTCACCTGTACCAGTAACGGCCCTAGCCAATATGCCGCCCTAGGCAGATTGTGTCTCTCTCTCTCTCTTGACTCACGTTTTGTCTGTCTCTCTAGAGTCATTTTGGTGTTTTTGGCAGAGCTCCCCAGGGTGTTGTAGGCCTGCACGGTCACAGTGTGGACCTCCTGGTTCCACTCGAAGCTGTACAAGGCGCCCATCTCTATTTTCTCATTGGAGACAGCACCCCCGGAGGCCTGGTGCTCCACTAGAAATCCATCTACGCAGTAGGATTGGCTCGCAATTGGGAGAGGCTGTCAGGAGAAAAGAGGAGCAGAAAGAATATACATTATTGGGTGATTATTTTTGATGGTTTTATTGTTTTTTTGTATTTCTGTACTTTAAACAGTTGTTCTGGTGCACGCGCACCTTAAAGAGCAGCGTGACGTTGGTGAGGTTTCTGTATGGATCGTCCTGAAGAACTCTCCAGAAATCTGGACCGCTCTCAGGAGCTAAGAGAGAAAACACACATTGCACAAATGCATTAAACTGTGTGTGTGTGTGTGTGTGTGTGTGTGTGTGTGTGTGTGTGTGTGTGTGTGTGTGTGTGTATGTGCATGTGTGTGTATCAATTTCCATTACAGGAGCCACTAAAAGGTTACATTAGCCAGTTCCTGCAAATTACATACAGACTTTTTTTTTCCACAAATGATTTAAACTTTCTGTGAGTCATTCTCATGATGATAAATAACTACATTTGATCCAAACTACTTTAATTATCCCTCGAGAGGCAATTCAAGATCCTAATAAATGGCCAATTGGTTGATAGCTCAGAATAATTTGGTTACTTGGAAAAAAAACATATAAAGCAGTTACTCAGAAAACAGGAAGGCTAATATAAATCTGACTTCTTTGACATAAGAAATTAAAAAGTCAAAAGAATTAAAGAAAAGTAAAGATTTTAGAGTTATAGTTGTAATTCTTTGTCAGTGGGCTGTGGCAATAAATGGATTTGAATTGTTTTTTCAGAGAGCTGAAATTAAGAATGATATACAGATTTGAAGCCTATTGTTAATGATCAATGATGAGATCATATTTGATATGAGTCAGAAATATTAGTTTTATTTGATAAAACTAGTGTGTTAGTCTCATGTTATACTACAGTATACACTACTATGTAGTTCCATGTGATTAACCTTACATGGATTCTTTGAGATACAGTAGAATTTAGATATAGTCCAATGTTTCCCTATCGTCAAAAATACACTGAAGTTTAGGAAACGAATAAAAGAAAGAAAGAAAGAAACAAGCAGACAAATAAATAAATAAATCTATATATTAGGGCTGTCAAACGATTAAAATAATTAATTGCGATTAATCGCATGATATTGGTGCGATTAATTACTTTTTTTAAGTAGTGCATCAAATTATAACATTAGATTATTGAGAACAGAAACAATAAAATACAAGAACAATAATCTTTATCAAAATGTATTTAATGGCACTATCACCATAAATGTATTTTTTGTAGTGTGTCCTAGGGTTTGGGTTATAAATCAAAGTTATTTCTGACAGACATCTCTTAGATTTAAGTTACAATTATCTTATAAATTTGCATCGTTTGAGTTTGGGTGCCTGGGCTCTACTGCTCATAACTCCCATGAGGTGTACAGCAAACACAGGCATGCTGAATGAGCTAGAAATATAGGAGTGATGAGGTTGAATCCCCCCATTGGATAAAAGAGTAGAGCCCAGCAGGTGGAGGCAGGGGAGGTGGAGGCAGCAGAGCAGGTAGAGCAGGAGGAGGCTGCTTAAAGGTGCAGTGTGTAGAATTTGTCCATGTTACGGAACAGACTTGGCAGAAATGGAATGGAAAATGGAATATAATATTCATAAGTATGTTAGTTTATAATCCAATGAAAATATTTTCAATTGGTTGCAATCTGCAGCCTCACTACTAGTGGCTGCTAAATTCTACACACTGCATCTTTAAATAGGACGGCCCATAAGGCCGTGGAAGCGTGTGGCGCCGCCGAGTTGTCAGCCATAACTAGCTCCGCAAGCTATACCTCATTATTATTATTATTATCATTATTTCAAATTATTCCCAGCCCCAAAATAATCATCTAACAGTGGCGTACCTCTGCTGTTTTGGGGTGTGGAGTAGACGGCGTCGCTCCAGTCGCTCCAGTATCCAGTGCCGTTGATATGAATGCAGCGAACCTGCACTACGTAAACTCCACACATGTCTGGCACGGCAACTTCTGCCCATGAAAGCCGCGTCGGGCTCTGAACCTGAAAGCAACCAGATTTTCAGAGAAAAAAAAGAAAATAACATTTTGAGGCAGATTTTAGACGAGGATAAAAACACACTGAGACTGATCTTTTCCCCTCTCGATCACTAGGCTATTATCCACCCCAGCAGCCCATCCAATTTAGCCTATCAAAGAGAGCTGTCCTGTATCATGTCATTGGGAAAAGGGGGCATCTCAAGAGTGTTTTTCCCCAATTTCGGAGAAAAATCCATTAATCAATCTAATAGAAATGAAGCCTCATACCAGCTTATGTCAAAATGAACAGGGTAGGTCAAAGCAAATCATGATGTGAAAATACAGTTCTATCATTTATCTGCACCAGCTGAGCCTCTGTCTGCTTGTTTATATTTTTATTTCTCATCTCCTGAACTTCAATGTGTTTTAGGAATAGGGTAACGTTTGAGGATGATTTCATTTTAATTTGAAATTATTATTTTATATATTTTTTTTACTCGCCATTGCATTATTTCTTTCTCTATTTCTCTTTCTGTCTTCTACTTTCATTGATTTGTGCAGGTAATTTAAGCTCCACCGACCCGCTTTACCATATATTCTACCAAACAAACAGCCGTTAAATGAGATTTACACTTTCTTACAAACCACAAAAAACAAAGCAGATGAAAAGTAAAGACATCCATGAATGGAGATCAGTTTAAAGCCCAAGTCACTCTGATTGAAGAGCAGAAGCTCACCTTCCACTCTGGCTGGGCTCGTATGGCGGAGGAGGAGTGGTATTGGAACTGACACTGGAGGCCTTCCACGGGCAGAAAGGGAGGCTCCCACGTCACCACCAGGACCCCGCTGCTCCGACTCTTCGCCTTCACGTTGGAGGGAATATGGGGCTTCACTAAACAGGGAGTAGGAGATAGATGGAGAGATAGATAGGAGTGTGAATTTTGCTTTCTCTAGATAGACATAGATCGATATAGATAGAAAATGGCAATATGGAATAAAACTAACAATTAGGTTAAAAATTTAAATAATTTAGCAATATACAATGAACCTAAAAAATAACTAAAGACAGCAAAATTTGGAAATATACAAGAAACCCAAAAATTTACAATAAACAATGAAAATAAACCTAACAAAAAAATAAATAAGACAGAAAAATAGACAATTAACAATGGAAAATTCAAGAAATAATAAATATAAACCTAAAATTCGACAACAAACAGTGAAATGAAAAATAAACAATAAACAAGAAAAAAAGCTGCTGGATCAGAACAAGAGCTGATTAATAAATGAAGGGAACCTTAAGTTAAATGTGATGA
Organism: Cyttopsis rosea; assembly: GCA_900302355.1. Lineage (NCBI taxonomy): Eukaryota > Metazoa > Chordata > Actinopteri > Zeiformes > Parazenidae > Cyttopsis > Cyttopsis rosea. The sequence continues at coordinate 5,923 of OMKR01104853.1, read as the reverse complement.
AGAGCAGATGGACAAGGAAGCTCCATATATCCAGTACGGGCTGAAAGCTATATTAGGGGAATATCGCGCAAATGTGAAGTACTTTCTGTTGCGCTTACTTTCCCACTCTCTCACTCACCGTGGTCAGTGGGCGCCAAGTAGACGGGCCTGGAGCGCACGGGGCCCAGCGGCGAGTTCACCTCCAGCCAGAGCTTGTAGCAGTTCATCCTCAGCGGCTGGATGGTGCAGATCCTGGTCCTCTGGCCCATTTTTCCGGACTTGCACGTGGCCTGGCCCGGCTCGCCCACCGCCACGCCCGCCTGCTCCCTGCCCTCCATCACGTCACACGGCAGGTCCGCCCACCTGCAATGGAGAGAATGTGGAAATGAACCAATAGACCAATAGTACCTGACTCTTTTCATTTCTAACCGTGTGACTGCAGGGCACTCTCCTAACAGCTTTGGCTTAATAATGCCAGACGCACACATTTGAAATAGACAAGACATATAATTCAATTCCAAACTAATAAATTCAATTTCAAATTATGCTATTCAAATTCAGTTTTTCAATGCAATTACTGAAGTTAAACAATTCAAATTCAAATGATGTAATTCAAATTCTGTTTTTTAATGCACTTATTCAAGTTAAACAATACAAATTCAAATGATGTGATTCAAATTCAGTTTCTTAATGCAATTATTCAAGTTGAACAATTGAAATTCAAATATAAATGATTCAAATTCAGTTTCTAGTGACACTTATTTCTGCCCATAATTTCTATTCCCTGTTTAGTGAAACCACATATGCCGTCCATCTATCTATCTATCTATCTACTTATTCAATATTTTGTTCTAATGTTCTGATTTTAACTGTTGGAATGTGTGCGGTTCACCAGTATCTTATCTTTTCATTATGAAATGAAATTAGATGAAATTTACCTGAATGAGAAATTCAGCCGAGTCAATTGGATATTTTTCCAGCTGCAGGTCATAGCATCGATGTCGCCGTTGGTCTCACATTTTATGTCGATGGCAGCACCTGTTATTCACAATTAGAAACATTCAATTTCAGATACATAGACGCTGCTGTTCCTTTTTGGAACAAAACGTTATTTCTGATTTCAGATGATCGTGGATGTGCCCAATATTTACAACAGTAAATTGGTAAGTCATATGTAGAGCATATGTAAATTGTGTGTGTAGGGCGACTAGTTGCTAAGTAATGTGCAGCCAGCCGGACATTTTGCGATAATGACTGGCTGGCTGCACATTATCCCTTACATGGTGTATGTTGTATGGTGCATGTCTCTACTTTCTGTGCACCAGCTCCCACCTTCTACAAAGATCTGGCTGTAGGGAATGTTCCACTCGTTAGTGCACTGCAAAAGATCGTACATCCTTTTCTCTGATGGACGCACCGTGACTTGGCTCACCTATCATTTACAGTGATGAGAAGGAGTCAAATTTTGTGACCTGGAAAATGACACTTTTGTATTTAGCATTCATGGCCAACATTCTAGGATCCATACTAGAGAAAACGCTTGTACGTACCCATTGGTTGACTGGTCTGTACTGGTTGTGGGGAAGCTCGTTGAAGTTGAGCATCCAGGTGGCCGCGCTAGCGTTGGTGCTGCGGTCATTAAACACACAATACACCGTCACATTCTCCCCTGGTTTCGCCACAACTTTCTCCGGGATGTAGCTGACAGCTGGGAAAAAAGAAGAAGAAAATAAAGAAATTGTATGTGTGTGTGTGGGTTTTGTCGCTTTTTGAAACAAGTTTAGTTTAAAGTTTAGTTTGTAGGTTTTTCATGAATTCCTTTGTAATAAATCATAGTGTTATTTGTTTGCAGCTCCTGTATGTTATTCCACTCTTTTACTTACAAGGTTCTTTCCTTGAAGCCTACACACCGATGAAGACAAACACCAAAAGGCAAAGAAAACAAGAAGCTCTGCTGAAACAACACCTGTAACGGCCCTGTCCCTCTGAAGTCTTACAAAAGATGACTAAGTTATTGGATTAGTCATAGTGAACGTTGCCACAATTTCCATCATTTCCCTCCAGTTCATTTGTCTTGCTTATTTTGAGGGTGGAATTGAGTTTGATCAGATTGTAAAACTGTCAGGGTTTGAGGTGCTATTGTCTCACTGCCTCCTCATAGCACAACTTGTATAGCCTACCAATTAGTTGCCATACAAACGTCTGCCTTAAAACGCAGTGGCTGCATCATGAGAATGAATATGACTAATATCTGAAACTAACAATGGATAAGCGGAAAGTCACAGGTGGAAAGTCATAATCCACACACTAATTCTATGAATCCTTGCCCACAACAGGAAAAAAAAAAGTCCAGATTATTTTGTGTCATCGCGAAGTGCAGATTCTGATCAGTTGGTGAATATACTTTGAAAAGGGAAGAGGAAACAAAGAGACAAATATTGTGAAATAATCATTCTTTTTAGAGGTCAGAGGTCTCCCAAACAAAGCATCATAGCATCTGAAGGCCTCTACTATGTTTGTGCGTGTTTTCACATCTAACCTTTTCCCTCTCACACACATCCCAGTAAAGCATATTGTCTCTGTCTATCAGTCTTTGTCCAATAACACAAGACAGTAAATTAGACGCCCTCTTGAAATATGCAGGCAAACCTGTCACACTAGTATGCCATGCCAAACCTCTCAGGGATTAGTCATTGTGGAAGAGCAAATGTTGATTTGTTCTACTTAATATGGATCCAAGATATACACAAATATGTAAAAATATAATATTCTTAATTTCACACAACACAAATGCATGCACAGACATGTGCACCAAGACATAACTAATTTAAAATATTCAAGCACACCGACTGTGAAAGAAACACTTCAAGGTTCTATGCCTTGGTGATCCTTCTTGGGTGGACTACCCATTGAATCAGGGGTATCCACTCTTTCCTACAGGGTTTGCTGATTTTCAAAGGTGCCGCTACAACTTGATCATGCATGTGCAGATGATAAGTACCTCAGTATTATGACGCAACAGGCAAGATATCAGCTATTCCAGAGGCATTCTGCTTTCCAAGCTATAGTGGTTTAAATTTGCGAGGGGCCACCGACCTTGGCCAATTGAGGTCAGCCATATTGGAATGAGCTCTCCGTTAATGACTCGGGTTAATGACCATGTGTGGGCAAGGGCTGGTTTGATAGTCTGGCATTGACATAACATTAAATCCACCCGAGAGATAGTGATAAAGGTCACTGGTGAATAATGCTTGTGAGTTGATGCATTCAAAGGCGGCTGCATTAGTAGTAGCTGGAGACGGTGTGCTCTGTGTGCGAGAAGGTGTTCTGAGCTGTGCGAGTGACAGGGTCGGATAAACACAAAAGGTAGTATTGCTGGGATTAAGTTGGACTTCTGGCAGGTACAGGATATTTAAAAAGGATGTTTTGCGATACTGTGATCATGTTGGCAGGGCTACAGGTCAGAACAATCTAATCTTGAGTGAGATGTAATAGATTTATGGAGAAGAAGAAGAATTATGGCAATCTCGGGACTTACTTAAATACGCTATTTTAACTCCACAAATTCTAAGACAATTAAAACAAAATTAAGGAGACGCTCACCATTCATCGTGAAGAGGAAATAATATACTGTACAAAAACAATGTTCATATTGGTCTTGGATGAAAGGCTTCCAAACAGGGTGGACAATTAAAACATCCAGTAGCACCATTTAGTTGGTGGAAAAGGGTATCGTTTAATACCTTGAGCAATTAAGAGCATCACTCATTATTGAATTTGGACAAAATGTGCACAAAGTGAGTGTGATGTAGCGAGGAGGACTTCTAAATGCTTTTAAATGAAATAGGAGATGGTTCTTACTGTCCAGGTAGATGTAGTGGGGCTGGCTCCAGTCGCTCCAGACAGGGGGACGTCCGGGGCCAGAGCAGCGAGCCTGCACGGTGTAGTTCAATTTGGACCTCAGATCCAGAGACACCCTGGGCTCCCCGGACACATTCAACACCTGGAGACACACACACACACATTCAAGTTCCAGATTTCTTGGAAAACCTGAATAAATCAGACTCATATGTGACTCAAATATGGCTCAAGGTTATGTTTTATTATATCTTTTAGACCAGTGATTCTCAACCTTTTTCATATCAAGGACCCTCAATTGAATGCGCATTAGGCTGCGGACCCCATTTGATTTGATGATTTAGCCCAAACTTCCATAACTGTCTATACTGTAGTATGAGAGATAAGAGTGAAACTATGATCCAAACCTTCATTATTGTACATTCCCTAATGGTGCTAACATCTTGTAAATGAAATAATGGTGAAATTAAACTATTAGTCATTTTGCTGGGGACCCATGGAACATGCTGCTCCTCTAAAGATATAGGCTTTCAATTCAAAGTTGTACAACATTGCAAGACATTTATACTAAAGTCTGATCAGTATGTATTCTACAGAAAGGAGATGGAGAACCCTAAACGTCACAAAGGGTAACATTTGCTTATAACGCAATCCATGCTGTAATGTAATAAAAATCTAAATAAGAATCTAGAAAACCCAACCAACTTGCGAACTGAAGCGGTATATGACATTTTTGTCTACCTGTTATCATGTAAGATCATAAGATAGCTAGATAGATAGATAGATAGATAGATAGATAGATAGATAGATAGATAGATAGATAGATAGATAGATAGATGGATGGACTTCTGCACACACGTTCCCTTCCCCCTCCTTGTTGCCTTTGAAGGATAATTCGGGTGCTGTGCGTGAGACCTACCTGCCAGACCGGGTGGGTGCTGTTGAAAGTGTGCCGGACCTCGTAGCTCGCCGATAAAGACTCCGTCCATCCTAAAACCAGCTGTCCTTCAAGGGTCTGGCTGTGAGTCAGATTGACCGGAGGACTTGGTTTAGCTGAAGAAAAGAACGTACACACATTAAACATATTATATAGAACAGCATGTACATCCACAGCTAAAGCACACCAAATCACACTTCCTGTCCTTTTAAGATACACTCACACACCCACTGATCTATCTCAACATTGATATGTACTTTGAATCAGACATATTAATAATCCACTTCATTGAAGTCATAATGCCACAATACACTGAGAAATATCATCAAATCCTGGAAAGGTGAAAGAACAGTGGATCCAGTGAACAGCATGGACAGTGACATTACAGGAGACCAATCAAATCCACAATCAAGTCCACTGCATATAAGCCTTTAGTGTTTACTGTTGCTAAGGCTATATGATCGTATATGATGAACATCACAAGGTTACGTGGGTTGTGAGTATCATCATGCAAGGAACATCGATAACTACCGTTGTATGTCATACCTAAATCCATTAAAACTTGAGTAGAGAATTGAAGGGAAATAATAATTTCATTTCTCTCATTGTTTAGCAAAATTCCCCATTATCTTTTAATCGTTATAGTCATATACTGTATCTAGGATCATCACCTGAATGTCAAGAAATGCGACTAGTGACACATACTGGGATAAATCCACGTATTAAATAGAGATGTTCTAGCTTCTCACACAGATGTGATGGGAACAGCGAGTGATAATAGAGTCTAACAACTGTCAAGAACAGCATTTTGACTTTTTTTTAAACCAATTACGTACTAGATTTGTGCTAAACTAATGCGTATAGATTGCAAAATGTCAGTGGCTTCAAACTAGTGATGAAAAGTTCGGCTCTTTTTTTAAGACGCGGTTCTTCGCTCAACCCTTTGTGATTCTGTTCGTTTGATTCAGTCGGTGGAATGCACTGTGAGCGAGGGAGGACTTTGAGAGACTGACTGAATGCCTGTGTGCCTGGCTGCAGTTACTGAGTCACGGACAAAACAAACAAAGGCTCATTTAAAAGATTTGTTCGCTACGAACGAACCATTCGCAAACTTGCGTCACTACTTCTGCACCATTTCTTACGTAGACA
>OMKR01104850.1:0-10022 GCA_900302355.1 Cyttopsis rosea | reverse complement strand
TAGGTATAAGGTTAGAGATGGTTAAGTTTAGTTATAAGGTTAGAGATGGTTAAGTTTAGGTATAAGGTTAGAGATGGTTAAGTTTAGGTATAAGGTTAGAATGGTTAAGTTTAGGTATAAGGTTAGAGATGGTTAAGTTTAGGTATAAGGTTAGAGATGGTTAAGTTTAGGTATAAGGTTAGAGATGGTTAAGTTTAGGTATGAGGTTAGAGATGGTTAAGTTTAGGTATAAGGTTAGAGACGATTAGGGTTAGGGTGTCATCCATGTCCAATGGACATTGTTTGGACTATTGTTGGTTTCGGAATAATGGTCCTTTGGAACAATGGCATGGTACCTGTCCATCGGCTTTTGGTCTATTATATTTGACTATATATCAAAGGCTTATACAATAACACCAGACCCTTTTCTCACCATATTCGGGTTACCTGTGAACTCTGTCATAGATAATTGCATTGCTCAGGCCATCTCACTCTGCACTCTGCTAGCGAAACGCCTCATTCTGCAACAATGGAAATCTTGAGTCTAGCCCCACATTCCACCAATGGCTGAGGGAACCCGGGAAATGTGATTCTTATGGAAGGCCTTCGATAGAAACTTTCCAATAAGGAAAATATCTTCTTGAAAATCTGGAAACCGCTTCTCGACAAATGGTCGACAACCCAGCAGAAGTCAAGTGACTCATATATCTCATGTGCTTGATATGATGTGATAAGGTCCCATTCATGGTGTATTACATTCACATATCTTTGGTATCAACTGTTGTTGCCAATGTTAGTTTTTGTGTTTTTTTCTATTTCCTGAATAGTATTTACAATTTAAAAAATGTCAACAATTTTATTTTTCCTTTTTCGTTTGCTGCTTGTTCTATTGAAATTGTATGTATTTTTTGTATGTAATTCTTTGTTTTAACTGGACATTTTATCACTTTATCTTACCTCTATGTCTAACACAAGCCGTCCAATAAACAGACTTAAAAAAAACCAACTTAATGTAGAAATACTTGCAATTCAATTCAAAACAATGCAATAGAAATTGCTATTAGTGATATTTTTCTATTCTACTTCTGTTCTAAAATTCTATTACACAGCACCTTCAAATTTTAACCTGATTCGGTATTTTCCAGAAAGGTGTTATAGGCGATGAAGGAAAAGATGGCTGGTTTTGGAGCCAGAGACGGAGGAGATGTCGTGCTTGGCGGCCGTCCAGCCATCGCTTGAGGGGTGAAATAGCTGTTGACCCTCTTAAACGTCGAGAAACAGCTGTTAGATTCATCCGTGTAACTCCGTGAACTCAATCAAACAAACACATCAGTGCACACAAACCCAAACCCTTCCCCAAAGAGCAATACAATATAATCATTTGCAGTAGGCACGGCTCACTGCAACGTTGGATCAGAGCCGTTGGAAACGTCACTCTTCACCGTGATCTGAAACAACAAGCGCCAGATCTGCAGATGTTCAAGTTCTTCATTGAACTTAGGCTCGCTGATGCTGCCGACGCCGACACTGAGAAGCGGAGCTTAATGACTTCACCTCTTACCTCATAGAATGCTCACAGTCCTCCTGGTAATGTAAACAGAGGATATAAGGAGGGGTGCGGCCATATTGGATCTGCCCAGACCTGCCCGGGCTTCCTTGGGAAGGCTCTGGATTCCATTGGCCAGAGATTGAGACTCAGATCAGGTTCAAGAGAGAAGGAACAATAGTTTGAGTTAAACATAGCATATTGTATATAGTTTAATGCTTGTTATTTAATACTAATAATGTTAGCCTGGCCGCCTGGAAGGGGGATTCCGCCCTTTGGGGCCCCTTCTCAAGGTTTCTAGGAGGTTTTTCTTTCCCGAGTGGGGGTTAAGACTATGGGATGCCATTGATTTCCATGTGAAATGTGAAGCTATAGAAATAAACTTGACTTGCCTAGTTCAATTGATGAATCCAAACTTTTGCAAATTGGTGATTAATACTGAATTCACACAGGCCTTGTGTAACAACTCCACTGCTACTGTATGTACAAGGAATCCTGGTGAATACTAGACCTACTGATGCTCTGAATCTGGCTACGTGTAGTAATTTGAAGCCATTGCAATGAAATTCAATGTTTGTTGTCCAGCCGGCCAATAACCTTTCAATACATTGGACATTTTCCAGTCTTTAGTTTAATTTGTCTTTGTTTTACTTTGGTCTTTTCTATTTTCATTGCTTGACCTTTCAGCCAAATACTTCTCACCCGCATCACACGTTTCTACTTTCTTTTTGTCTGCTGTGGAGTTTGGGGTGGAAAATAAACTCATCTGTCAGCGTCTGTCATCGCACATTCACTGAGAGTTAGTGAAGCAAGAGCAGCTGGCCAGAGGCAATGTCTCCACAGCTACAAGTAATTCTAGAAAGCAGAGGTGATCCACACTGACTGAAGCCATTAGCCCACATCAACGCCTTCCTAACTCGCTTTGCTCTAACCAGCACCTGAGAGATGACAGATAATTACAGGGCTCAGCAGCGGCGTCACATCCTTATAGCGTGTAATGCCATCCTTTACCATGTTGACATGGTACCTGCAGTGACGCACACCTGTACCTTCTGTGATCATTGGGATCATTTTCTTCCTAAAATTAATAGTTTGTTTGAGCCCTCCCCGAAATGAGCTTTTGTGAGGGTGACAGCTGTCACAAGAGCGAAGTCACAGGCGTCTATTAAGCAGCTGCATTTCTATCTGCCAGTGACTACAAGCCGCCGCCTCCTCCAGCAGTTGCTCTTCCAGTTCTTCACTTTATTTACTATTTGGAGAAGCGCAGTTAAAGTCGGATCAAACTGCATTCAGTTGACACCTGGCTGATGATGAGTTTGCACCTTTTCCAAAACTGTCTCACAATAAATTCAGCAAATTATTGATTTATCGTCATGACTACATGCCTCCATAAAACCAGGGATTAAATTGGGTTGTATGTCAGGAGGCTCCATCCCTTAGGGGCTATGCTCCTTTTGGTACACATCCAAGCGTAAGCGGAACTACTGAAATTCATCATGTGCAATTGCTTCAACCAATCAGGATGGAGCAGCATTGCTATATTTAACCCGGAAGTCTGCCATTCCTCTTTTCCAATTCAGCAGCGACTGATCTACATTCAGCACTCATCGAAGACGACTCCAATCTCAAGATTTACGTCACTGAGTCAAGTTATATTTATATTTAAGAATTCGTAAATGCTTTCCTATGAAAGAAAGATTTAAGAAGGGATTTAACAGATGCTAATGATATAGCCTGTCTGATTTCAATAGGCAGAGTGTTCCACAGTCTATAGGCTCTGACAGCAAAGGCCCGGTCACCTTTGGTCACAAGGATCTAGGAATGACCAGCAGAGCTGCATCCACCGATCTCAGAAAACGTCCAGGCACATCGGGAGTCAATAAATCCTTTTTATAGTTTGGAGTAGTATAGTTAAAGCTTTAAATGTGATCAATTACATTTTTATGCAGAATAAAACTGGCAGCCAGTGTAAGTAGCTAGCACAGGGGTAATATGTTCATATTTCTTGGTGCCTAAAATTCAGGAAGCAGCGTTCTGCACTAGTTGGAGTTGGTGGAGGGAGCTCTGACTGATACCGGCATAAAGTGCATTGCAGTAGTCCAGGCGGGAGAAAATAAAAGCGTGCATAACTTAACAAGAATGATCTGATTTTAGAAATGTCTTTAGCTGAAAGAAGCAAGACTGGACAACATTCTTAACATGACACTCAAAACAGAGATCTGTATGACACCAAGATTTCTGGTAATATAACTGCCGGTCCGATCCCTGTGGTCGGACCGGCAGTGGAGATACCGGCACCGGCAGCCTCCTCACCTCTGCTGTGGAGTGCCTGGGTATTTCTATGCCACAAGAGGTGGGGGGAGCATATGTGCATCAGGACTGCTCATGATGCTGTGCTTTGCCATCCTAGCCTAGGCATAGGTGCGTTCGCATGCCACCCGTGGCTGAGGGGTCTCCTTTACGCGTTCCCACCGTCAGGACTGTTGGAGCAGGTGTGGAACGTCCTCTATGGGCTCCTGAACGGCACAGGCTTGAATGGCACAGGCTTGAACAGCGCGGACTGTCACAGGCTGTGTTCCACCATTGTGGGCTCTTGCGGAAGAGTCCACTTATCGGCTCTACGCCTCCAAGTGGAACGCGTTCAAACGATAGTGCGTGAACAGTGAGATCGACCCCCTGTGCTGCTGTGTCGAGTCGAGGAATTGCTGAATTCCTCCTTCCTGTCTCTCATGGACGAGCAGTGCGCGGCATCCACCATTAGGTTTAGCGGCAATTCCGGCTTGTCATGAGGGTTTCACTTACGGTCCAGTGTTTAGTCACCCACCCGTGAAACGTTTTTTGATGGGGCTGCGAGGATGCGCGAGGTCGCCCTTCAGTGGGACTTGGAGTTGGTTCTGGATGCTCGCTTGAAGCTGCTGTCTTTTAAGACGGCGCTGCTTATCGCTCTGACCTCTGCAAAGCGTGTCGGGGATCTGTGCGCTCTGTCCGTACAACCTGCCCGCTTAGCCATTAATGGCGATCTCATGGATTATATTTACTTGGCTGTTATTTTTTGTCAGAAATATTATCATTTTATGTAATTTCATGGCCTACTTCTGTGATGTTGTAGCCTGACATCGGTAGACCAGGTTAGTCTGGAACCTCTCCGTTCATTTTCTATTTCCAAGGGGTGTTATCAATGGGTGCAGACCAAAATGTCGCAATTGGATAGACCTACAACCAATCAGAGCAACAAAACTTGTGACATAGCACTGCATACCCACTGCTTCAATATCATCCAATTGAGCTGGAGAGCGGCAGACACAGCCACTGTTAGATGTACGCATGTGCCATTAAACCAACTCCCGTCGGAAGTATAGCAAACACACTTTCTTATCAACAAAAGTTTTTTAGAGAAATTTTACTGTCCAGTTTGTTTAATACTGTCGCGATAGCGGATTCAAAAGACCGTTCCACGTCAGCGGCAGCCATCTTGGTAAGGTGCAGTAACGGCTCTCCTATGCATCGTCATCGTATCAAACCCGCCCCATATTAGATAAACGGTTGTGATTTCCAGGCCGGGTGGAAATCTGTTTGAATGGGAGGGGGGCCAGATGTATCTGCGAGAGCAAATGAAACATGAGCTCACAGATTTGTCTGGTTCCCAGGCTCGGAATATCAGTAGTTTTTTGCTCATAAAAATAGAACTGGCGTGAACAGTTATGGAAACTAGAGATCCGTAAAATTTGACGTCTGTGCGTGATCTGGGGAAATAAAAGTGCTCTATGTTGAATAGAAGAATAAAATGGTGAAAACAATTCCAAGGTAAAGGAAAACAACTGTAGTTGGAAAGAAAATGGTGAAAATGCAACAAGCGATGGAAATTATTTTGCAGAGTAGTCAATTATTATTATTATTAGTACCAGGCGAAGCCCTATTGGATCTGTAGGAATTATTTATTTATTTATTTCTTTCTTCTCCGAAAACGATGGCCTTTTGGCCCCTAAACGTGCCCCAAAAGTCACCAAATTTTGCACGCAAGCCAGACCTGGCGAAAAATTTGATATTTAATGGTTTGCATTAATGGCCGTGGCAAAATGGCTCTCTACCGCCCCCTAGCGCCCCCTAAAATATGGCGCCCCTCGCCCCAGATTGACATAGACAAACCAAATTGGCTACACATGTACAACATGTCAACACGCACCAAAAAGTCTCTTGGACCAACACCCTACCACCGACAGGAAGTCGGCCATCTTGAATCACATGACCGATTTCTCGCCATTTCCACACTTCGCATTTGAACGAACTAGTCCTGGGGATCTCATCACACCCACTTCTAATTCGCACACAATCATCTTCACACATTGGAGATGAGAAGTTATCAAAAGCTTTTCCCTACGTTATTCCTGGTTTCGACGCTTTGCCATCAAACAGGAAGTTGCTCTAACTCCAGCATACTTTGTCCAATCTGCACAAAATAGTAAATAAAAAAAATACAGTCATAGCGCCCCCTACTGGTAACAGGAAGTAATTGCAATGTCGCAAACATCATCCAATTTACATGAAATTCACATGGTGTGGTGTACACATGATGGTGCGAAGGCCCGTTCATCGCTGCTTGCAGCTTTAATTTTTATTATTATTGTTGTTGTTGTTGTTGTTGATATTGTGCGAGTGTGTATGTGTGTGAATGTGTTATTTTGTTTGTATGTTTTCACTTTCATGGTAATAATTATCCTTATTTGCATCTGTTTTTTTTTGTTTTTTTTAGCATTGATAGACCTTTAGCCCACCCACTCCTAGTCTCTAGCTCAAGCCCAAGTCCACCCAACTCAAGCTCAACACCCCTTCAACCTCTCCAACTGAGGCTCTCAACCCTGCAGAGGTGGCCGTGAACATGCTGGGTCCTCCACCTCCTTACACATGATATGTGTAAAAAATAAAAGGATGTACTTCTTGGGAGTGTCAGCACTGTCAGGTGGCACTGTGTGTCATTGTTGACAGAAACTGCTTTCTGGCATGAAAAGAAGGCCTGAACAATTATAGCACTTTACAGAGTTACTTTTCTGAGGAAAAAAGCCCATGGGCAATGCCTGAAATAATAGTTATATTTGTGTGGGGAAGTGTGGGGAAGACTTGTATACAGTATATGTTTACAAGACCTATGGGTCAAGGCCGGTGGTGGTGGTGGTTCAAAGTTCAAAGTTCAAAGTGTTCAAAGTGTTTTATTTGTCAAATGTACAGTACAACACAAGGTCATTCTGGACAATGAAATTCTTGTGGCAAGGCGGCAACAACTACGTAGTAGCACAGACAGATAAGACTTTAAGTACAACCGTACAAGTAGAGGTCACATATAAGGGCACGAGGTCAAAGTAAAGGGCAGGGGTAACATATATGTACATGACAAATGAGATTTAAAAAAACAAAACCTATAACTAGAAAAGTACTCAAGACTATTGCACATTATAAATATAAATATAAAGTGGGAGGGTGGTGGTTGGACCACATCTTGCCCGTCCAACCACCACCCAATCCAAATCCAAAGTTCAGAAGCGCGTCCCCCAATCACTCTCTGCTTCGTGTTCAGTCTTTTTAATCAGGAAAGTAAGTTACAGTTAAAGTAAAAGGGAAATAGATCTTCCGTTGAGCATTCCCTCGTCTCGCCTCGACTAAACCGACGCTCGTCGTGATGGTTTTTGGCAGAAATGGAATGGAATATGGAATATTATATTCATAAGTATATTTTAATTTGTGTATAATCCCATTAAAATAAGAATTGTTGTGTTTTCATTACCTTAGAATGAGCCGTTTACAGTTGTGGTCAAAAGTTGACATACACTTGTAAAGAACATGTATGTCATGGCAGTCTTGAGTTTCCAGAAATTTCTACAACTCTACTACAACTTATTTTTCTGTGGTAGAGTGAATGGAGCACATACTTCTTTGTCACAAAAAAGATTCATGAAGTTTGGTTCTTTTATGAATTTATTATGGATCTGAAAATGTGACCAAATCTGCTGGAGCCCCTTCCACGAAGGCCGCCATGTTGCACCGCCATGTTTCTACAGGAGCCCAGAACGGACAAACCAAACACCGGCTCTCGAGAGGGACTTTCACGTTTTTCACGGCGACAGTAGCTTCGCCTACACGGACGCTGCCGTTTTGCACCGCCACGGACACGGAGGGAAATTCAGTTGGTTGCAATCTGCAACCTCACCGCTAGTGGCTGCTAAATCCTACACACTGCACCTTTAACTAAACTTAATTTAACGTAACTCCACAAATAGCGGCTAACATTTTTCCAGGATTTCTTCTCTGCATCTACTCCTCAGAATTCTTCATTCGGTTTTATGAACCAAAACACAAGTCAGCGCAGACAGCGAAGGCTGTCAGTTACTCATAGAATTTTATATTTTGACGACTGTCTCCCCATGCTCATGATCTTGCATTGCAACAAACATTCCAGTGTGATGACAGGAGTGTCTTTGCTCTGAGAGATTTTGCTCCAGGAATTTAGATGAAGTCTGAGACTGAAGCCACGCACATGTTGATGGACATGCAGTGCTGACTTGTTAACCAATGGTTACCAACATTGGCTCGGGTATTACATTTGTGCATTTGATTTCAGTGTTCAATTTAATAACTATTATTGAGAGAATGAATATTAAAATGTAGGTGTGATATTTGAGAAGGCGGGGCTTGGACAGGGTGTGGTTCGGAAGAGTCACACCTCAGTTCTGATCCGGCTCCGGCCCAATCTAACAAATTCATGATTGTATTATGGGATGTGCCTTGCAGGGACGCAGGTGGTCCCTGTGGAAGGTTCATTAGTTCCGGCCACTGCCTGGCCCTTAGTGCGTTTCCCAGCTGCTCCTGATGGCCCAGTCATGCATGGCGTCTGAGGCCTTGTTGAGCATAGGCACTCATTGACTCCATATGTGATGAGTTCCCAGAAACAGCTTGTTTTAATTCCACAGTTCACTGAGCTATTTTATGTGGAAACATACGGCAATAAACATATTTCTTTTAATTTCTTCATCATATTTAGTACATGCGGTTTTAATTCATTTTTTGTTGTGATACTGTAAAATTATGATGTTCCGCTGAAATTGGACTGAAGATTGCAGCGTGGTGTTGCACAAACTAATGAATGGGTCTTTGGCTGAATGTGGTCTGGGTAAAAGTCACGGCTTGTGTGCGGCATTGAGGGAAATTGGAGATTAAACTGTAATTCAATACCTTGTACCCCTTGAGCCCTGACAACTGCAATTAAATATTTGATGAATGGAGAGGTTAGAGTCCGATGGAGGGTTCAGCCCAGTACGAGGCTTGGGAAAGAATGCAGCCTAATAAAAATAAAAGACTGTTGTTAAGACTGTTGTGTTTACAGCGTAGGCACAAAGGAATACCTACTCACATACTACCCACAGAAGAATATTATGTAATATATTAAGAAATACATTTGAATATATGGACATACACTATGTATGTATAGACATGACCATCATCACCCACCAACAAGCCCACAGCGGCCCTGGAGACCATCATTATGCCCAAAGCGTCCCTGGAGACCACCACCAGGCCCACAGCGGGCCTGGGGACCACCACCATGCCCTCAATGTGCCTGGAGACCACCACCAGTCCTAAAATGCAATTTACACAAAATTTCAGATTATTTTGTCTGCAAAACAAGATAAGATACGAGATTGATATTGATAAGATGGATATGAAACTTTTCAGGTAGTTGGGTTGTATGTCACAGTGTCAGGAAGGGAACAATTTATTTATTTATTGTGTTTATTTACTGGTTTGCTTTATTTTGTGTTCATTTATTTCATACAGATTGCAGTGTTTTATTTACAACATTGTTTGCTGTGATTTATATATTTTATCTTTTTTGTATTGTTGTGATGGACAATGTTGTTTGTATTAAGTTTCCTGGCCACCTCCCTTACCTGGATTTTAGCTAGAAGGCCGGATAAAATTGACAGCCCTATAAAAAGGGAAGGACTACGTACTTTTGGGGTCGCTAGCCGGGTGGAAAACTTTGATCGTCCTCCTCCTTCCCAACTTTGATCGACTTCCTCGTCTTCTATTCTATACCGTCACCGGCCATGTGATCCACCTGGTAGCTGCTGCAGAAGCTGCCGATCGGCGACCCGGAGCCGAACAGCTTTGAATGGGCATCTCTTCCTTCTGTTCCTTCCAGTGTTGGGACCAGAGCAAGACGCGATCGGCCCGACGACCGCAAAAGAACCCGCCGACTGCCTACTAACAGCTAAGTTAAGGAAAGTGAAACGGCACATGTTGTGTGCGCTAAAAGAAAGCTTTCTATATTTGTGGCCTGTGTAATCCGAATCTGTAATTCCGTTGTTTTTGTTAACAGCGCCTCCCAGGCCTTGTGATTGCGACTACGTGGGACAAATCCAAAAGACACAGACCGGACCTTTACTTTCTCCAATGACCTGAGAGTTTGACTGTTATTTATGCAAAACACTGGGATATGGTTTAATCG
>OMKR01104849.1:0-13216 GCA_900302355.1 Cyttopsis rosea | reverse complement strand
CCCACCGGCGGCACGGTGACTCAGTGGTTAACACTGCTGCCTCACAATGAAAGTGAAGGCCGGTGCGTGCCGGCTGAGGTGGGATCCCGGCCCCCCGGGGCTCGGGCGCACCACCGGCCTGCCTCTGCCCGGTCCGTCGGGGAAGTGGAGCTTGAGCGCGTGCGATAGTACCCGAAAGATGTTGAACTATGCCTGGGCAGGGCGAAGCCAGAGGGAGAGAGTGCCATACCACCATGTAAATTAAATACTCATTATTGATTTTCCAAAGCCATAGGGAGCCGCAGCAGAGGGATGAAAGAGCCACATGCGGCTCCGGAGCCGCGGGTTGCCGACCCCTGCCCTAACCCATCACCTCATGTTGCAGCATGATAATCCATGTTGCAAGGATCTGTACACAGTTCCTGGAAGCTGAAAACATCCAGATTCTTGCATGGCCTGCATACTCACCAGACATGTCACCCAATGAGCATGTTTGGGATGCTCTAGATCGGTGTGTATGATAGCGTGTTCCAATTCCTGCCAATATCCAGCAACTTCGCACAGCCATTGAAGAGGAGTGGACCAACATTCCACAGGCCACAATCAACAACCTGATCAACTTTATGCAAAGGCGATGTGTCGTACTGCATGAGGCAAATGGTGCTCACACCAGATACTGGTGTGAGTGACTGGACTGACTGGTTTTCTGCCCCTCCACAAAAAATGAATATCTGTAGCCCTAGTCATGTGAAATCCATAGTTCAGTGCCTAATAAAATGGTTTTTTTTCAAGATAAAACACATTTTAGAGTGGCCTTTTATTGTCTCCTTCATAAGGAACACCTTTACACTGATCATGCAGTTTAATGAATCAATATATAATATATAATAATCAAGACATAAGCTCTTTGTGAGCTGAGAAAAAATCCTGGATTATTTACTTCAACGCATGCAAATTTGGAGCAAAAACCGTTTATATTTATTGTCGTTTATTATCGTATCGTATCGTATTATTATCGTATCGTATTTATTATCGTATTTATTGTTCAGTGTAATAAGCAAATGGTATGTATCCTTATCAAACAGAGACATGGGAGAGTATTATGCACTCTCAACGGGCCCACTGCAACCTTGTTTTCTTCTGTTTAGGTGTTAGTGCTGGTTTTCATTTTGCTTTTCTGTATGTAAATCCCATTTCATTTAGCCGATTTCTTAAAGTTCTGTCACAAACATTGACTCCTGTTTCCGCCCATTTGTTTTTCATTTGTTTTGTTGTGCATTTTCTATTTTCAAGGCATGTTGCTTTGTGTTTTCTATCGCTTTGAGACGCTTTGACGTCTTCCATGGTCTGCCTGTATGTTTTCCTTTTATAACTTTCCCATTTTGTTTACACTTACACCAAATTTTAGACACAGCTGACTGGGAACAACCAACATCTTTTGTCACACTCCGTGTTGGAGTTCCTTCTTGAAGGAGTTTGATAATCCTTTCCATTGTTTCAATTAACAGCTCTCTTCTTGGAGTCATGTTTCCCTTCAATTTGCCAAGTCCACCAGCTCATTAAGACGAGTTCGCACACCACACATGGCCAAGGGGTCTCCTTTACGTGTTCTCACTGTCAGGACTGTTGCCCAGACTGATGGAGCAGGTGTATTTTGAGGGCTGTCAGTGATACCTGTAGCTCCCTATCACCCCAGGACACTTTTGGCCCTTTTCCATACACATGCCGCCGGCTTGGTTTGACTCGGCACGTCAGCCCAGCGCGGCTGGGATTTGCATCTCCATTACAACAGGATACGTGTGATGTGTCCATCGGTGATTGCGAAGGACTTGCGAAGGATCATAGCACCTCCAAGCAGTGCACCTGCGAGTGCAGACCCCGGACTGTGGGCACCAGGCACGAACCACAGGACTAGAGCCGAGCCACGCGTTGACTGATCAGCACCCAGACAGCCAGAACCCACCACAGCCCACCAATGCCCCGTGCAAAGGGGACGCCCGCCACACCATAACCGGCAAGATGACCCGCTCTGCCACAAGCCTCGAGACCCCACCCACGTCGCTGAGTGCGCATGGCACAGGGCACCCCGATGTCAATCCCCCCAGGGCGAACAGAGCCCCGCCAACACCTGCAGACAGCCAGATATGTGGCCCCTCCACCACCCCTGGCACCCGGGGCACCCGCCGCAGAGAAGTCACGCAGCAGGGCCAACAGCTGCCACCTGCACTGCAACCGACACCCATGACGGAAAACAGCCACCAAGGGGCCCTAAGCTAATATGGGAGGTATTAAAATTGCATGACAGTCGTGAAGTACGCCAGGGTGTGACAAGTTTGCAGCCGCCCGCCATATCCCTACCCTCATAGTTCACACATGGGATGCAGATGGACATGCGAGCCTCGCCACCCACGACCACAGGGTGCGCCGACCCGCTGACCATGGGGCCCAGACCCGACCCTGCAATCCGCAGC
Organism: Cyttopsis rosea; assembly: GCA_900302355.1. NCBI lineage: Eukaryota > Metazoa > Chordata > Actinopteri > Zeiformes > Parazenidae > Cyttopsis > Cyttopsis rosea. Next base: position 10,766 of record OMKR01104849.1, on the reverse strand, counting down.
CCCCACCCAGACCCCTGACCCGAGGCCCGAACCGCAACCACGCCCCAGACCAACACACAGAAGCCAGCTGCAGGCAGCCCCCAAGGGCACAGCCCCCCCTCCATACCCGGAGAGCAGTCAGCTGAACCCAGAGACAAGAGCAGACACCCAGTCCCCCGGGCCCCATACCCTCTCAAAGGCCCTGGACCCCTCCATGGCAGCACCACACCAAGCGCCAAGGACGTCCCCACAGCTGCACAGCACCCCCCAACCACAGAGCCCCGGTGTGACCCAAAAGGCCCCCTCATGCCCCGAGATACTACGACACCGTCCTGACTTGGGAAGCCTCAGTTACATTATGGAGTTATGACCTTGATAAAAGTCATCCATATTTCATTAAATGAATCAACTTTGTTTCGCGATATTGCCATTAGCCTTTCCATTGAGATGTATTCTATTTATAGATGTAGCCATTGGGATGTGGTGAGATCATTTCTGTTTTTCCAATAAACATTATTTTCTTGGCGATTGTTAAGGCGATCAAAATGGGTTGCCGGTGTTTGGGTGGTGGGTCAACTGAGGAGAGGTCACCGAGGAGACATATGAATGGGGAAACTGGAATGCTGTGACCCAAAAAGGAGCATAGCTTCTGGGTGATATTGGTCCAGAATGTTTGGATAGGTGGGCAGAGCCAGATGGCATGAAAATAGTCATCTCTGTAAATGAGGGAACAATGAGAGCAAGTGTCTGTGTCCAGGAATCCCATTTTGAACATTTTGTGTTGGGTGATATGTGCTCTGTGCAAAATTTTATACTGGATAAGTTGCATTTTGGAATTGCGGGTCATAGAGAATAGAGAATGTTGTTGAAAATAAGCAAAAGTTGATATCAGTGGAAACAGCAAGGTCTCTTTCCAATTCCATGGTTGGTAAAGACAAAGTGTCATCTGTTTTCATTAAGAGTTGGTATATTCTGGAAAAGGGATTTTTTTGAATTGCCTATATGAGTAAGATCATTGGAGGTGGTTGGAGGGTGTTATTGGTTAATTGGACTTTTATTTTTAGAGACTGCTGCAGTTAAAGTTGTATTGCAGGAAACCGTGACCACCAATATCATACCTTTCGGTTAGGGTTGGGAAAGATAGAAGTGAGTTGTCTTCAAAAATTTGTTCCAGATGAGTAATTCCTTGTCGTTTCCAAGACCTGAAGAATATTGGTTTGCTATCCTGCCAATTAGTGAGATGGGTAGGTTGTTCCATCGAGTAAGGTCTTCTTCGATGGATTTGAGCAATGGAGTAAAGTTAAGGGTAAAAAAATCGGACAGATTGGTGGAGATATCAATATCAAGATGTCTAATGTTGCCTGTTGAGATGGTTAAGAGAAGTTTCTGGGTTACAGTATTCCAGTCTTCCGCACTGAGTGGTAGGACCATGGTTTTAGACCAGTTTATTGAATAGTCTGAGATGGCTGAAAATTTTGATATAAGATTGAACACTTTGGGTAGGGAAGATATTGGGTTCCGTAATTATAACAAAATGTCATCTGCATATAAACTAATTTTGTGAGCAGAGTTTCCTGTTTGTATACCAATGATATTGTACGTTGTAGAGTGAAATGCTGTGAAGCGTAACCATTGGTGATAACAGAAGCAGATGGTGAGTCAGATGGTGAAACAGAATTTTGATCCATTGAATGAGTGACTTTCCAAAGCCAAATCTGTTGGGGGTGGAGAAGAGATATGTCCAATTTACTCTGTCAAATGTTTTTTCAGCATCTAAAGAAGCAATAATGGTATTTAAGTTGTTCCTTTGAGATATACTGATCAGACTGAATAAACGGCTGATATTGCTGGATGAGTGTCGGCCCTTGATGAAGTCTGTTTGGTCTGGGTGAATTATGTATGAAATGACTTTATAAATCCTGTTGGTTAGTGTTTTACGAATGATCTTTAAATCACAATAAATTAGGCTTATGGGTCTATTACTGGAGGTGAGGGTTGGGTCCTTCTTGGGTTTGAGCAAAACTGAAATGAGCTGTATTCATGTGTGGAGGCATGGTGGAGGATGACTTAATCTCCATAACCATTCTGATGAATTGTGGTGATACAAGTGGCCAGAAGTGTTTATAGAATTCCACTGGGTAGCCATCTGATCCAGGTGATTTATTGTTGGGCATAGAAAAGAGGGCTTTCCTAAATTCTTCTACAGTTAGGGGTTGATCTAATGTGGCAGCCTGCTCTGTGGATAGTTTTGGGAGGACGATGTAATCTAGGAATGAGTTAATGTTTGATATAGTTGATTCAGTATCTGAGGAATTGGTCCCCGGGTGCCGACAAAGTGAGGGCTGCCCACTGCTCCTGGCTGCCCCTGGAGGAAGGACAGCCAGGATGACTATATCTCATCGTTCGCCACTCCTGCGTGTGTGTGTGGTAAAAATGTGTGATTAATAAATCATTCTTCTTCTTCTTCTTATAATGCTCTGTGGATCTTTGATGGCTGTGATCTCTATCGCATTTCAATTGAGCAACAAATGTACCTGATTTGTCATTGAATTCAAAATAATTCATTCTTGTTCGTTGCATGAGGAATTGTGTCTTTTAATGGATGATATTATGAAGTTGGGATTTTATTGTGTGGATCTCATTTCAGATTTGCTCAGTGGGTGAGTGGGCTTGTTGGGAGTGCAAATATTTTAGTTGTTGTTCTAGTTTAATTTGGCATTCTTGTTCTTTCTTTTTCTTGTGAGTGGAGAATGAAATCATACTACATCTCAGAACTGCCTTTGCTGTTTCCCAGAATAAAGAAGGTGATATTTCCAGAGTCATTCAGTTCAATGAAGGATGTCCATTCTCTGGTTAATGGTCAATGGTTAAATTCTTTATCCATCAGAAGTGATGTGTTAAATCGCAACCTGCCCGGAGGGTTCAGGTTGGTTGTGGATGTGGATGTGTGGATGTGGATTATTTGATCACCAAGAGCAAGATCACTCATATATTGTTTTATAGTGTCAGACTTGTAATTATCTGTGGTTTGTGAATGGTCTAAACTAGGATTGAGGACTGTGTTGAAGTCTCCTCCCAGTGTCATAATTGAATCTGAGAGTTTTGAGAATATGTTGTAAAAGAAATTTGGGTCGTCCTCATTGGGGCCATAAATATTAGCTATGGTTAATTTGATGTTTCCCATCATTCCGTTTATCATTATGTATTTCTTCTGTGTTTGAAATTGTAGTTTTATTCTGATATGGGATACTTCTATTGATCAATATAGAATGCCTCTTTTTTTAGAATTATATGATGCAGAAAACATCTGATTAACCCATTTAGCTTTAAGTTTGAGGTGCTCAGATGCAGTGAGGTGACTTTCTTGCAGTAGGCATTCATCCTGGTGAGGTGAGTTAGGATTTTGGTACGTTCAGCTGGTGAGCCTATGCCCCTCACATTCCAACTAACAAACTTAATGGATGCCGTTGTGGTTAGTTAGGGGATGATGGACGTGGGTTAGTAGTTTTCTCATAGCAACAGCACTGTGCATCCAAGGCAATCGCTATACTTTTTTCTCCTTTACATTCCTTTTTACTGTCCTAGTATTGTATGAAGTTTGTAGGGATACATAGCTACACAAAAGACACCCACAGTCGGTGGCGCACTGGGTTCAATCAGAGCCCTCCAAACCTCCGCTGGATACTGCGCATGTGTAGGAGTCCCAATGGCACCACCATGTGGGCTGCTGCCAGGTGCCTGAGCAGCTTTATGATGGTCAGTGCCATTACTGAGTGACCCACCCGGACACGACCACTCTTCGTGGTTCAGACAACCGGACCCTCATCTGCACGGTGTCTAACTGTAGACCCAGATAGACCACCAGCTGACTGGGAATGGGAGTGCTCTTCTCCCAGTTTATCACAACCCTCAAGTCTGTGAGGTGTGAGATCACAAGCTTGGTGTGAGCGACCACTAGCTCCACAGAGGGAGCTCGCGCGGAGTGAGCTTGTAGCCGAACAGTACCCTGGTGTACTCGTACGCTATTCCTTGGAAGGCGAAATGGAGAAACCTCCTGTGTTTCGACGCTATTGAGACGTGTGGTCACGTGTGACATCATGTGGATGCTTGTGCAGAAATCAGCCTCGTGGATCGCCCACAGCAGCATCTCTACGGTGAGCATTCAGAACGGATGCTATGTGGCAACTCAGTGTGCGTAGATCAAAGATCGGGCACACACCCCCTTTACGCTTTGGAACCAGGAAGTAGTTTGAATAGAACCCTCTGTTCCGAAGCTCCGTGGGCACCTCTGCCACGACTCTCTTGCTGAGGAGAACTGCTATCTCTGCGTTCATAGCTGCAGCCTCCTCTGGTGACATCATCGTTCACACCATGCCTTGGAAAGGTGGTGGGGTTCGACGGAATTGCAGCACATTGTCCTGTCCAACCACCGGGGAAGAACACAGAGGAGACGCCATCTGGCGTAGCACTCATATAAGGGTTGGACGGTCAGCTGGGGAGTGTTGGATAACGAGTACTTGTGAAATAAATCGAAGGGTTCAAATGAGACCCACCCAGGAGGGGGGTCCCATTGGAGCGTGTTCACCACACCACAGAGACACAGAGATCAAAGGCCATTTGCTCCCCCCACTGCAAACGCAAACGGACTAGTCTATTTCCGGAAGAAGGGAAAAGCAGGCTTTAAGGTGTTTCATGTTTAACCCTCTGCGACCATCTAGCGACCATAATCAAGAAGACACGTTCTGTGGTGTTTTGAATAGTTTACGTTCATTGTGGCAGGTTGTACCTGATATAATCATGTTTCTCCCATTTCTATCTTCTTCTCTTTCTCCTCTTTTTAGTAATAACCGAATAACTATTTTGGATAGTTCGGTAGTTAGATAGATCCTTGATCCTGAATTAAGAACTCCACTATTGTGTATACAAGTGTTTGATATGTGTGAAATTCTCTAAAGACTTGTTTATGGAACATAGCTACTATGTTAAATATTAGCTTGAATTGGCAAAATGGAAGAACTGGCCATCGCGATAAAGTTAAAACCTGACGGAGACAACCACACAAGGACTGCTGCGTGATGTAAACTGAAACGTGAGTATCGGTCATGAAACCACACCCCTCAGCATAGGCGCATAAATTGACTCCCCACACAAAGTTCTCTTGAGCTTCCTAAAACTTCTCCTTTGTTCCTCACTTGTGTGTTTTCCCTCGTGTTTTTCTTTCATCCTTTGTTTTCCACAGAACTTGCACCATTTTGGAAACTTCCGCTTTAAGAACTCTTTCATCTTCACTACAAGCTCTACTCTGGACCTAAACTGATCCTACCTCCCTCGTTTAATGATAATTCGGGAACAGGGTCGTCCGGCCAAACGACGCTATTTTTCGGTTATTTTTACGAGTCTAAATCAAACAATTCTATGATCCATGTCAAGATCCAGCTCCCACGAACAGACCACCAACCACCGATCAAGCAACTCATCGCTCCGCCGAGAACGTAGGCAGAGTGTCGAGAGTTAGTGATCAGAGTTCGATGTCGATAAAGTTGATTTCTTTCTTTAATTTCTAGACCAGCCTAGAATTCACCTTTTGTGTGTTAATAAATTCGTGAAAAGCACATTCCTCCCATCCTTGCCAGTATTGATATTTAGTTATCCTTTCCTCTATTTCTCTCTTCCTCTCTCTACATTACAATTTCATTCATTCTTGTCATTCATTCTTTCATTTCTACCTCCTCATTACCTGACTGACCCTTTATGACCCTTTCCACTGTACCCGCATTTTCGCTTGGGTGTTCATTTTGGACCCAATTCTTACAAATTTTGTGTAAGTACTCGATTACTCCATAATAATTTAATGCGAGTACCCGAATATTGAAATGACTTTAAATGCCCATCCCTAGTTTTAATCCAAGATAAATAAATATACAAAAAACATCTGCAGAGTACAGTAGAGTGCAGTGTGCAGATCTACAAGCAAACAGAGACTATTTTATTTTATTTTCAAATACCTTTCTGTGTTCAAGTGTTAAATATGTTTTTGTTTTGTTTATATTAAATATAAAATTTTCATTTAAGTTCAGCAATGTTGTGTATCATTTGTTATTATTAAATTGTATTTTAAGAGATGCAAAAAGAAAACCAATAACAACATGATATCAGCATTATATATCAGCCATCGGCCGCCCTGCTCTCTAAATTTCGGCATCGGCCATTGAAAACCCCATATTGGTCGACCACAAATATATATACACTGCTCAAAAAAATTAACACTTAAATCACACATCAGATCTTGATGAACAAATTATTCAAGTTGAAAATCTTTACTGATGTACATTGTACAATTTGTTGAGAACAAAATGACGTAGCAATGGTCAATGGAAACCAAAATCATTAACCTATTGAGGGTTGGATTCAAAATCACACCGAAAATCAAAGAAAAAAATTGAAATGATAGGCTGATCGAACCTGTGTGAATTTTATCACGGCAACTCATAATGTGACTCAGTAGTGTGTATGGCCCCTGCGAGCCTATATACACTACCGACAACGTCTGGGCATGCTCCTGATGAGTCGGCGGATGGTGTCCTGGGGATCTCCTCCCAGACCTGGATCAGGTGATCAGTGAGCTCCTGGACAGTCTGTGGCGGTACTTGGCGGTGTCGGATGCACAGATACATAATGTCCCATAGGCGCTCAATTGGATTTAGGTCAGGCGAACGAGAGGGCCAGTCAATGGCATCAATGCCTTTGTCATCCAGGAACTGCCTACACACACTGGCCACATGAGGCTGGGCATTGTCCTGCACCAGAAGGAACCCAGGGCCCACTGCACCAGCGTAAGGTCTGACAATCGCTCTCAGGATTTCATCCCAGTACCTAACAGCAGTCAGGGTACCGTTGGCTATGACATGGAGGTCTGTGCGACCCTCCAAGGATATGCCTCCCCACATCATCACTGACCCACCGCCAAACCGGTCATGCTGGATGATGTTATAGGCAGCATAACGTTCACCACTGCGTCTCTAGACTCTTTCACGCCTGTCACATGTGCTCAGTGTGAACCTGCTCTCATCTGTGAAGAGAATGGGGCGCCAATGGCGGACCTGCCAATTCTGGTATTCCCTGGCGAATGCCAAACGAGCTGCACGGTGCTGGGCTGTGAGCACAGGTCCCACTAGAGGACGTCGGGCCCTCATGTCACCCTCATGGAGTCTGTTTGGTCAGAAACATGCACACCAGTAGCCTGCTGGAGGTGATTTTGTAGGGCTCTGGAAGTGCTCCTCCTGTTCCTCCTCGCACAAACGAACAGATACTGGTCCTGATACTGGGTTGATGCCCTTCTACGGCCCTGTCCAGCTCTCCTCGTGTAACGGCCGGTGTCCTGGTATCTCGTCCATGCTCTTGAGACTGTGCTGGGAGACACAGCAAACCTTTTTGCGATCGCACATATGGATGTGCCATCCTGGAGCAGCTAGACTACCTGTGCAACCTGATTGAGAAGAATCAGTCAGGAAGGATAAGGAGAGAGCAATTGTCTGTCTTGCTTTTGCCTCTCCATTGCACCTGTTGTCAATTTCATTTGCACATAGCACTTGTGCTTCCTAAATTGATATCCCTGAAGTTTAACTGACTTGGTGTTATACTGTGACGATTAAGTGTTCCCTTAATTTTTTTTGAGCAATAGCGACTCAGCGGCAAAGCGGCCGGAAGTCATTCATTTCCAATACCCAATATATTATTTTCGACTACTGTATGTACATTTACACACTCACATACATCCACAAAGAGAGAGACAGAAGGTTGCAATGTTTTGTTATTGTATTTTCTTTTTATCATTAGCTGAAGAGTGCAAGAAAAAATGGAAGCAACACATACAGAATGGAGAGAGAGAAAGAGATGAGCAGGAGTGGTGGGTAATGTTGCATATATTAATAGCGATCGCTTCTGGTGTGAGCTAGAAGCGACAGCTCTTCAGTGATTGATCGGCCACTAGTGATAAAATCGCTTCTGGTGTGAGCGTACGTTTAGTGAGGACTCGAGCAGCTGTCTGATCGATTTTTTAGGGAGACCTGTAAAGACACCGTTACAGTAGTCGAGTCTACTGAAGATAAATGCAAGTTTTGCCAAATTCTGCTGAGACACAAGTCCTTTAATCCTTGATATATTCTTAAGGTGTTGAAATTTAGGTCAGAGTCCATGACTACACCAAGATTTCTGGTTTGGTTTGTGGTTTTTAACATTACCGATTGAAGCTGAGTGCTTTAGTCGTTCTTCCTTGGCTCTAAAAACAATTACTTCAGTTTTGTTTGTTTAATTGAAGAAAATTCTGGCACATCCAATCGTTGATTTGTTCAACGCACTTGCTCAGTGATTGTATTGGACCATAGTCCCCTGGTGAAATGGTTATCTAAATTTGTGTGTCGTCTGCGTAATTAGTGTAACATATTTTGTTGTTTTCCATAATCTGAGCCAGTGGGAGCTTGCAGATGTTGAACAGAAGAGGCCCAAGAATGGAGCCTTGGGGAACTCTTCTTTTCTGCTTAGATATGTAATTACCTACAGTATAGACACAAAGTAGTCCCTGTCCTTTAAGTAGGATTCAAACCATATACTGTATATATATATCTGAGTTACAAATGACTACAAATGACTGACCATGTGAAATGTGGAAAAGTGCAACTTAGTTTAAATTGGTGTCCTCAATGTTCTATTTAGTAATAATGTTGTTTTTTTTTTAAATACTGAAATATCTTCTGTTGATAATCAACCAACATGTTTATGGTGATGGAATTAAATTTAAAAATTGTATTAGGCCAAGTCTGATGCCTGACTTTGCACCTAACTGTGGTCAGCTTTTTATTTACTTTAAGAGTAGAATTCATTTGTATGTCTAACAAATGCGGTAATCGTGTAAGGTGGATGACAAAAAACCTACCTCAGAAATACCTTCAGCGATTCAGCACATTCAAACCGTGTGTCGTTTCAAACTGGGTACATAACACAGCGGCGATATCACCACAACACATCCCATTTATTCTGTTTTCTGCAATAAAACCTGCATATTCGTGCAGACATGTTGTTTACATCCGTCTCTGGGCTCCATGCGGAGCTGCCTTCTTGGATCACATAACTGACAGACCGTGCTGTGATAGGCCAGTAGTTGGTTCGAATGCATTAAGGCTTGATTGCCTATACTATGCTTGCTATCCCAGATGTTGCTCAGAATTTTTGAATTTTGCAGATTCAATTTGAGCAATATATAGCTTGTTGAATTTCTGAAGGTTGAGGTTTTGGATCTGAATTTTTAACATAAAAAAAATGTCATATTTGAATTTCAAAGAGGTGAATTCAAAACCAATGAATTCAGATTCATGGTTTTCAAAGCAAAACATTTCAATGTTATAAATTCAAAGTAATTTAAATTTCAATATATAAAATTCAATGGCTTTAAGTGTTCTAAACATGTCACAATTTGCTTCCATATGAACTGACTCTTCTTCCTCTCATTCATCGTTCAGGAAGTCCTCCCCGCTCACCATGCATTACACCAACTGAACCAAAGGAACCAAGAGTCAAGGAAAAATTAAATGATTCTTTTTACCGAGTGACTCATGTCAAGAACCAAATCTCAAAAAAAGAGTCAAACCTTCCATCACTACTAATAGTTCTCACTTTCAGAGTGAAACTTGTTCTGATGAACACATAGCTACTGTTGTGCTGGAAATTATGAATTAGTACAGCCTTGTCATTTTTATGTTGCAACACACAGCTGGTTTGGTTTGGTTGGAATTTGAAACATTTTCACATCGCACTAGGGGTTAAAGAACACTGTTCAACATCGTTTGTATTTCTATTTTATTCTGTTAGGTATGGAAACCTTATAATTTCCTCTAGCGCTGTGCAGCGTCTACTCAGACTGTCAGAGCAGATAGATATTCATCAGAAATATGTTTTGGTTCAGTCTGTGAGAGTGGTAAATCAGATTTTGCTTCAGAATAGCTCTCCTCCGTGCGTGAAATGAACTCCATGAAAGGTTTCTGCTTTGGGTTTGGATTCGGATTCTGTTTCAGGAAATTGTTCCGACGGAGGTGAAGGTCTGTCTGATCGAGCTGCTGTCGGGGGCGGGGCTGCAGGTGATTGAGGCCACCAGCTTCGTCTCCTCAAAGTGGGTTCCTCAGGTAATGATGGCTCCTCTCCTCCTCCCACGGACACGGAGCGATGAGGGAGTTATTGAGCTTTGGTCCCCGCTCAAAAATATCAAGGAAAATCTGCTCTTTCAGAAACGTACTCACTACTGCACTGGACAGAATGAAGAAAAATGAGCTTCGCTGTCTCATTCAAGTGTCAAAGAGACACTTAAAGGATAGTTTTACTGTATTTCAACCCAGGCCTTTTTATTTTGTGAATTTCATTCATAGATACAATTTAACTGCATATAAATGTCAGCGTTTATTTATGATATACTGTACATATAGCCTCGTTTTTGTATTAAAAATATGATAATATTGTCTGGTTATAGAGCTCTGCCCACTTGGCTCTGCATTGGCTCCGCGTTTCAGGAAGTGAATTTCCCATTCATTCACACATTTCAGAAATTCCTTACAGTATATGAAGAGTTTTAAGCCTGAAACCAAGCCAACCAACTATGAGATGAATCGTGACCAAAAAACATTTGATTTGGAGCAAAAAGACAGAAAAAAAAGGAACTACTCATCCCATAAACCATTGCGAATGAGTTTCCCCTGTGTGAATGAGCTTTCCCCCGCACGCATGCGCGTGTTGCTGAAAAT
>OMKR01104834.1:0-10180 GCA_900302355.1 Cyttopsis rosea | reverse complement strand
GCGGCGTGGATTTTCTCAAAATTTGAGGATTTCAAAAGCGTGGCCCGTGCTGCAGCTGCGCCTCGCCGGGGGAGGGGGGGGAGCTCAAAGCCCTCCTCCGAGGTACACAACTGGGCAGTTGCTGCGGCGCAGATCTCAGCAAAAACAGGAAATTTCTTATTTCCTCTGCTACTTATAGAAACAGCTTGCATCACACTACCTCTGCATATGGGGCGTACACACACACACACACACACACACATACTTACTTGGGTCAGGCTTACCAGTCCCCAACTTACTTAAGCAATGTCCCATAAGACGAATGTTTGATTTCTACAAGTCTCCATTTCGGGAGTTATTGTTGGTTTGACCCACATTGTGGTATAATCTTCAGATTCTTCTTTTCACACACTACACTTATGAATATTATATTCCATATTCCATTCCATTTCTGCCAAGTCTGTTCCGGAAATGCCATTAATTCTACACACTTGGACCTTTAAAACGAATATAGCAGTTAAATTCAGTTAAATTCTGGATTACATTAGGGCGGCTTTACAAGGACTGATTGTGCTTTTCATTTGTACAGTTTGACGTTACATCAACTCATTTCAATTGATGGTTTTGAATTTTGACGATGAAATCGAATCAAAACAGTAAACTTCTTTCTAATAACCTGACCTGGCCTCTAAAACGTCGAAATCTGCCCATATAAATAAAGGTTAAATAACAATTAGAACTCAAACTTTTTTTAATCAGTTCAGGTTTGTCTTCTCTGACACAGTTGTACACATTTTACAAATTATTTCATTTTTATTCACAGCTTGCAAAGTGTTTGTTTTAAATATAGTTTCTCAAAAACAGAAAAAAGTTTATAAAGTATCAGTAATATGTGGCTTTAGGACATTTCTTTTTGATAGATTTTTGTAACTGCCTGGGCCTGAAGGTCAGGAGGAAAATGACCAAAATTCCTACAAAAGACAGACAAACGGATAGAACCAGTAGAAGGTACCAGAGAATGGACTCCTTGCTCTCCTTGTCCTCACACAAATGTGACTGGACGAACTCGATCCTGTGCATTCTCTTGGCTTGATCCAGACACGACAGTTTTGCCCGGCCAACCATGTGGAGTGTTTTTGTCATCTCAAACGTCCTGTACCATTCTATTTGGCAGCAGTTGAGCACATTTCCCGTCAGGAAAACTGTCCTAAGCTTTGAGGCCAACGCCTTGGCCTGACTGGAAGGAATAGTGGACAACATGTTGTCCCTCAGGTCCAGCGTATGGAGATCCAGGTTTGAAAGGGAAGAGGGCAGATGGGTAAGGGCGTTACTGGAGATGTTTAAAGACTTGAGTCTGTGGAAGGGGGCAAAGTCAAAACCTCTTATGTCTGTGTTTCCCAAGCCTAGATGCTGCAACGTCCCGCTGAGACTCCGTAGGGTTCCGGTTTCCATGAAGAGTCCCGGGTTGTCTGACAGCTCCAGGTGCGTAAGAAGCATTCCTGCAAATGTAGAGGATGGAACTCTTTGGATTCCGCACCCCTTGAGGTACAGCTCCCTTAAGGAGGCTACGTTTCTCCAAACCATGCATTCGGAGACGCTATCCCAGTGTTCCTCGGCTGTTTCAGATTGGCAAATGCCGACTCTATTATAGCTGAGATCCACAGACCTCAGGCCCTCTAGGGAGGAAAACAGTCCGGAGGGTAGCCAGGTCAGGGAATTCAGGCTCAGGTTAAGGTATGTCAAATTTCCAAGGACGGCCAGTGCACCTTGATCCGCCACCACCTCGCTCAGTCTATTGTTACTAACATCCAGCTCATACAAGTTGCTGGGAAACTGCTCCAAAGTCAGGTTGAAATTTTCCAGGCAGTTGGTGCGCATCCAAAGCCGCGACAGAGCCGGCATTCGGCCGATGAAGCCTCTTGGGAATTGGTCTACCTGGTTCCATCTCAGGTCCAGAATTTCCACAGAGGAGATGTCTCCGTGAAGAGCCTCGTCCCACAGCTGGGCCGTCACATTGGTTTGGTTGCCATTCAGATTGTAGAACTGGATGCTCGTGATCCAGTTTTGATTGTCGTCCTTCACCATGTTCTCGTAGAAGCGCACGCTGTTGTAGGACAGGTAGAGGTTGCGCAAGCAACTCTGGCTCGGTAAAAAAGGGAAGAAGAGCAGCTTGTTTTCCGTAAGATCTAGTGTCTCGAGCTGGAAAGTGTCATTTAGGTCCTGCCTGGCAATAAACCACTCGATGGAGTTGTGGCTGGCATTGAGGACCACCAGCTGAGTCATGTGGAAGTCGATCAGGCAGGGCAGATAGTTGAAGGCCAGGTTGAGCCTCTGGAGGTTGGGTGTACCACGGAAGGCATCGTCCAGCTCAAACAGCATGTTCCCATGCAAGTCCAGTTCCTTCAGCTGCCGGAGTCCCTCGAACGAACTCTCATCCAATCGCAGCAGAAGGTTCCTGGAGAGATTCAGGTACTCCAAGGAGGTCAGGTTCTGGAGAAGGACGGCCGCCATGTCGTCCTCAAGCTTATTCTCTGAAAGATCTAGAACTCTTAGCCGAGGCAGCTTGAGCAGCGCGCGACTAGTTTCTTCGTAACCGATGCGGAGATTGTTCTCCGCTAAATAAAGCGCCTCCAAGTGCGAGTCTCCAAAGGTATTGGCTTCTAATTTCTCCAAGTCGTTGCCAGCTAGACTCAAGGTGCATAACAAGGGGTAATCAAGGAAAGAATTGCTCGGTAGTGTTTGAATACGATTGTGGTTGAGCTGAAGCTCCTCCATGTCGCCCGCAAAGCCAACAGGCACCGAGGTTAGCCCGGCATTGTTGCAGTGTGCCACTCTTTGGATCTGCAAGGTAACAGACAGCTTTCTGAGACACAATCGGAAGAAATCATAAGGTAGTCTACATATCAGAGGAGCTGAAACAGAAGGTGGCCCTTACCAGCCGACACAGGTTGTGCTGCGGGTGACCTGAGGATGGCGTGAGGATGCTCCACACGGCCGGGAGGAAGAGGAGGCTGGGAGTAAGACCGTGGACCGGCATTTTAACATCCTCTCTGCAGGAAGCATGGGGGAGGGGGAGGGGTGGTGACAGATACCAGGCTCTTTGAATTTTCAATCGTCGCACTTGTCTGAAATGTATGGAAGCGCTGTTAAAATCGACACGATGGTCTAATCCAGACACTTCCGCATTAAACTTGATTATCATTCGGCTCTCGTAGACCTGCCGTCGCTTTGGCTCTCTTGTGATGCGGGGGACACACTCGTTACCGTTGTGTCTGCTTGGTAAACTGCTTTAAAATTCACCGGGCGACCGAATCGCTTTGGCGCTTGGACATTGAAAAATGTGTTTCAACCTTTGATAGAATAAAAAGGCTTATAGGTCACTCTGTGTCATTTGATGTTTAAAGAGGTTGATATTGTACCATCAGCCCCAAAATACAGTAAATCTGACATTAATGAGTTGTTGGTAATGTAACATCTTTACTGTTGTTCTGTATTTAAAAGGGACGTTATTCTGATGCAGTCTACCTGCAATAATAAGAGTTTGTATATTATAACTACGCTATTATACTGTATATCATAGATCAAAATGAGATATATACCTTTATATACGAAGAAATGTCTATCTTTTTGGAAGCTGATATCAAGATGCAGGTTTATTGACATGGTAACTGTTAAGAAATAAATGTAAGTTTATATGTAATGACATTAAAAGGAATTCCAACAGCAAATCCTAACCTGGATATATCACAGCTCCCAACACAACCCTGGTTGTTGCTTCTTTAACAAATTGATTCTATTTAGGCTTATCTGATTTATTTTTTACTGAATTTAACCTCTAAGTCGCGCTACAATTCTATCAGCTTCTACTTTTCGTGGGAGACATACAGAGGTGCACTGAAATGATTTAGGTCGAAACGAACGAACGAAGAACAACTACTGATGACGGTCACTGGTCTGTTATCTGTTATCTGCGGGATGAGAGCAGACAAACCACTTTATAGCAAAAGCAAATTTCCCTTAAACATATTCAAATCAGTCTGTTGCTTCACATTTCTGCCGTTTGAACGGTCCGATGGAACGGCACCAGTCACCACCGATTGCAGAACGTTCACCCCTTGCGTCACCCCTTGTGACATCTGATCGTCGTCATGTGGTCTTATGACATTTTAAAACATTATTCTTGGAATGAGTTATAAATGTAAATTATTGATCCAGCTGTGATATCGTTAATGGGTCATGTTTATCAAATCGGATGGTGGAAAACAAGATAAGGCACATGGATTTGACTAACTCTCGCACTCATCAGCGTACACAAAATAAATGTGGTCTTGGCCTCATTACTCTCTGTGCCTTAAAATACTATCACGCTCTATACATTTTCAAGCCTGAAAGAGCTGTTTATAGAACTTCAATTGACAATTTGTTTAACCAAGATGTAAGTGAGAACTGCATTTCTAACGCAGAGAAAATAATTCCTATAATCCCTTAGTAATTAATACACATTTGCGGGTGTTTATTAAATTGTTTATTAAAACAATTCTATATAGTTCTTAATCGATATAGTGTTTTCTGGTTCTGTGAAGGCCACTGATAAGCTGAAATGCAGATAGATTAAGCAATACAACAAAAACAACAACAACAATAATAATAATACAACTTTGTCTGTACTGCAAAGAGTATATTGTAGCCGACAGGGATATGCATAGAAAATTCATTATGCAACCCTTTGTTTTGAAATGTGTCTAAAACAGAATGACATACATGACACTACTTACTATACTATTATTATGCTATTATACCATTACTATATTATTATACGTTACTATACTATTACTATATTACTATACTATGACTATATTACTATACTATTACTGTTATTATACTATTACTATGTTACTATTATATTACTATTCTATTACTATGTTATTATACCATTACTATGTTATTATACCATTACTATATTGTCATACTATTACTATATTATTATACTATTACAATGTTACTATTGTATTACTATACTATTACTATGTTATTATACCATTACTATATTATTATACTATTACTATGTTATTATACTATTACAATGTTACTATTATATTACTATACTATTACTATATTATAATACTATTACTATGTCATTATACTATTACTATGTTATTATACTATTACAATATTATTATACTATTACAATGTTAATATTATATTACTATACTATTACTATGTTATTATACCATTACTATATTATTATACTATTACTATGTTATTATACCATTACTATATTATTATACTATTACTATGTTATTATAATATTACTATGTCATTATACTATATTACTATGTTATTATACTACATTACTATGTTACCATACTACATACATACATACATATTATACTATTACTATGTAACTATACTATTACTATATTACTATACTATGTTATTATACGATTACTATGTTACTATACTATTACTCTTGGTCCACTTTGACACCTTCTTTCCATATTAAATGCATTGTCATTGTTCTGCACAGCGAGTGCATCCACTTACACTGGTGGTTAGGTGTGGGTCTCCTAAGCCACAGAGGGTTGATCCTCTGACCATATCGTTAGTTGACTCAGCGGTGCACCAGAACCGTCGGTCTCTCTCTGAATTTATTTTTATCTTCAATTCAAATATTCTCCCCTCGGCTCCATTCCTCTGACCGTGGGACAGAGACTCTCCTCGCAGATCACAGAAGGCGGCCAGGCAGGCAAAAAAGGAAACCAACTCACATGGACATCAACACTTCTGCAGAAATGAAGTGAGTGAGGATGAACTCAACGTCAGGCTCCTGCAGCGTGCACTGTACAACTCCTCCACCGCAGAAACCCAACCAGAAGAACACACCCCTCTCACCCTGCTGGGGGAGGAAACCACTGAAAGCTCACACCCTTCCTGCTTCACATCGCAACCCTAACCCATCTGATCAAATGTATTGAGATGTAAGCTGACTTCCTATAGGTGTGTGTGTGTGTGTGTGTGTGTGTGTGTGTGTGTGTGTTTGTTTGTTTGTTTGTTTTACTATACTTGTGAGGACTGGTCTCTGAATTGACATTATTTTTGGATTAGAAGTGCACCCGAAAGATGGGTCCTCACTTACCAGAAGCATTTACTCTGACCTCACTTTGATACCGGTACAAGAGTGTGTGTGTGTGTGTGCGTGTGTGTGTGTGTGTGTGCGCGTGCGCGTGTGTGTGTGTGAGGGAGGGGAGACTGACTATCGCTTATGAAAAGGGATGCAGTATTAAAGGATAGATTCACAATTTTCCAACCCAGACCTTATAATAATGTTGTTTCCCATCATTTATAACCTGGCTGAACGCTATTGAGAAACTTACCACTCTGCTGCAGCTTCTCACTGTGTTTACATGCAGTCCAATGGGGCAATCGTTTAAGCCTTAAAACAAGCGTTAAATCTTCTTCTGCTCCTGGCTACCCCTGGAGGAAGGACGGCCAGGATGGGATAAACGCAGAGACCAAATCTCATCATTCGCCACTGCATGTGTGTGTCACCCTCCGCATGCGTGTGGTTAAAAATGTGTGATGAATAAACAGTTCTTGTTCTTGTTGTTTTTGAAAACGGGAAACTCGCATTCCAGTCTCATTTGAACACGTTTTGAGTAACAGTGAATGACTTTAAACGATTGTACATCCGAAGCGTAGCATTGGCTCCGGTAAGTTGCCAGTAGGAAGTGACGCAACCTCCTGTTTCTAGTCTCTTACGTTAGCACGGATGTAGCCAAAACAGCTTATTTACTGAAGTGTAAAATGAATCAATCTAATATACACGCTTTGCGACCATTTTTTCTTTTACATAGAAAGACTCTTGTGAGCTCCCTGGGTTGTTTTAAGGCTTAAACGTTTGCCCCATTGGACTGCATGTAAGCACAGTGAGAAGCTGCAGCAGAGTGGTGCATTTCTCAATGGTAAAGTGTTCGACAAGGTTGTGCTATAAATGACAGGAATCACCATTTTGATGAGGCCACAGCATCAAGTATACTGTATCACACATTGAAAAGCAAAGATGTCTAAAATGCCCAGTTGCACACACCCTAAATACGGTTTCTTTATCGGTTGGTGACCGGATTGCGACATCCCAGAGCCTTAACTTCGATAACAGCAAGTTGGTTCTCGTCGTTTTTGAGAAATGTCTGATAAAAGTGCCGAGTACTTGGTGTTGATAAGCGTCCGGCTTCCGAGTTTATGACACATCGCAAAATTTGATTGTCATTATCTGTGACTGCTGACGAGCCTGAGCGGTGGGAGCTTTGCGAAACGGACCATATGGCACTAAAGTAACCTCTATCACTGTAATTTGTGTTGACGTCCCCACATCAAGATCTTTGACCCTTTGACACAAAACTTATCGCTTAGATGGGTTTTTACCCGCCAACCACCTTTGGGTGTAGTGCGTTAGTAGTGGCAATATATGTTAAAAAGAAGAAAAAGATCAGGGAAGCTTGAACTGTAAGGTTTCTGGAACTGTCATCAGAGGAGTGATCTATCAGCACTTCCTTCCTGTTTTCACGCAGGACACCTCTCACTTCTGGTTCTGGAGCGATTGACTGGTATCCAGATGCTCTTCCTATAAGGTTGTCTCGCTCAAGCCAGCTACGTGCCACGATTGAATGCTTACATGTTTTCCTCCCATCACCCCACCACCTAATATCTAATATCCAAGATCTAACACCTCGAATCGGTTCATTCTGACCCTCGGTTGTACATGGTTGCCCAGAACTTGGCATGGACTGATCAACAAGCGCACTGCCCTCTTGTGGAAGTATATTGCATTTGAAAGAGACTACAGGGGGGATATATGCGGACAAGAGGCCGATATGTAAGGACTAGCAGTGTATCATTGTGGTTTATGAGGAGGATCCCCAAGGTTCTTAGCGTCCTCTCAGAGACATTTTGGGGATTCTTACAATCCTGAGCGTTACTTGTGCCAACTTAGTCTTATGGACTTATGTTTCATCTTTGGACCAAATGTTTTACCCTTCATTACCCATTTGTCACAATCCCAGTTCAATCCTAGTTCATGTTCTATATAGAATACACCACATGACCCCTCTGTGATTCCTTGTTTTTTTCAAATGTTATGAAAAATATGCATTGATTTGCATAGTGTCAGTGAGTGTTTACAGTCAATGTTTAGCTGAATATCTGGGGGTTTATAATGTCTAAAGGTCTATGTGGGTTTATAAAGCCCTTCTTCTAAACCGTAACCGCAAGCTTTACCAATAAACTCTCTCCTAAGAGTTGAAATGGCCCCTGACTTAAAATATTGAAGATTCCCACTTCAAGTGGATCCATTGTCAATTTGTGTAAGACAAAGTCAACGTATTGCCGCAGGGCCAGCCATAGAAAACATTAAATAGATGTTTAAGAATATCACTAGGTCCTGGTTATATCTCTGATCTTTCAGCTCTTTCAGCTCAGTGGCCTGTTTCTCTAAATCTCTCTTAAAACAAATCACCCTTTCATAGGCCGAATCACCAAATCACCTTTTCATTTCGACCCTCTTCTTTTTTGCACTCACGAAAATACATTTAGTCTGCATAGGATACAGCTTTTGCTCCTGTCCTTTGAAAGTGGGCTGTTAAGCCATTTTTAAAAGGTACAATATGCAATTTCTCTCAATCAAAACAATAAGAAGAAGACGAAGAAGAGTCTGACGACTAGCGTGGGATCATGGGAGTTGTAGTCTTCATTTGTCACGTGTGCGCTTTACGGGGACTGGGTTGAAAATTGTTGGAAACATTTGGGAAAATAAGTACACAACTCAACAAAATATTTACATAGTAGGTCTAGTCGTTTTTTTTATTTATTTTAATGCGGAAAAGTTACATATTGTACCTTTAACCTTTCTTTTGAAAAGTACTGTACAGCTTAAGTGATTGTCTTTCTATGCCTGTGAATCAAATATTAACTCTCCAAGGGTGGGTAACCATCTGACCTTTCCTAAAACTAAGATCTTTTCACGGCAATGGTTTTCAAGATGACAAACTTTATCACGGAGTTTGTTGCGATCCAGCGTTCAGCACCACGGAGAGCAGTCATCAATCCTGCTCCCTGTGCTTCCAGAGCTGTTTGACCAATCTGGGAGTTTTGTAGAACTTCTGACTGTATATGTTACTTAAAGTGGTAATCCATAAGATTATGCTGTAAAAAAATCCCATATTTGATACTTATCCTATCCTATATTTGTATTTGTGCACGTGCTTCTTTGCTTTTTAACAAAAGACACAGACATTTTCACTTGTGCAGTATAGGAGTTACATTATCCATTTAATGCTCTGACTGATAAAATACCAATCCCCGTCACTACTGACATGAGCCGCGTTTCCCCCGTATGTGTTCCATATAATATACGCCAAGACATAATTCTTGGTTGTCAAGCAAGCTTCGCGTACACTTGATGGAGATGCTTTGGCCCTGCACTGAGCACATTTAAAACAATGCGGCTACCGGGTGGCCACTCGAAAATGGACTACGGCAAACACGTCAAACACACGGGCATAAAGCTATACTTCAAATGTGATTGGCAACATATACTTCTATTTTATTAAGCCTCACGACCACCCCAACCCCCCCTAGAGTACCGTGGATAAAATTGAGAAATAAATAATGAATAATACAACAACAGTACGATAAAAATGATAACACAGTAACAATGTGATGTTGACTAGGCTTCTAGTGTCCATCTCCGCAGGGTGGCCTCTGTGGGTGTTTTTCTCTCCGCATGCATGTGAATCCAACGCAGTCGGTCTAGACTGACAGTTGGCCCCAATGTCCTCCGCATTTGAGTATATGTATGTATGTATATATATATTCATATATATATACACATACATATACACATACATATATACATACATATATGCAATTATCGCATCAGATCACGCTGTTTTGGCATGAGCAATCATACGTCGCCTCATACGTTGGCTAGCCTTCGATAATGACAAGTAGGTGACGTTGTGATAAAAATAAAATAAAATAAAAAAAGTATTTGCCACAAGTACATGGTTGCTTTGGCCCCGCGAAGACTGACATACAGTAAAAACCACCAAATAAAGAGGTTCAGCGCAGTTGGCCCGAAACCTGTTAAAAGTAAATCTAAGAATTTTCCCTTATCCTCTTTAATGGAAAAAGTCCAGCAGCTTAA
>OMKR01104830.1:0-17519 GCA_900302355.1 Cyttopsis rosea | reverse complement strand
CGACAGCGAGTAGTTTGCTCAGCTGGACATTTACCATTTTCCATTAATGACAGTTTAAACATTCTTTTATATAATGTTTGTGAAAAAAAACAACACAATTCTTTCATATCAAACAAGATTTATCAATGGTGAATATGGTGACATCGATAACATTAGCGTTAATAGAAGAAGAAGAAGAAGAAGAAGAATGATTTATTGATCACACATTTACCACACACATGCGGAGGGTGACACACACACACACACACACACACACATGCAGGAGTGGCGAACGATGAGATATAGTCTCTGCTTTTATCCCATCCTGGCCATCCTTCCTCCAGGGGCAGCCAGGAGCAGTGGGCAGCCCTCACTTTGTCGGCGCCCGGGTACCAATTCCAGGTGGTGGGTCCATGCCGTGGTCAGGGACAGGACAGGAAGTGTTCTGCACGTTTTTAGTCGGGGTCTTTATGTTGGAGGAGACCCATGCGAACACGGGGAGAACGTGCAAACTCCACACAGAAAGGCCCCTGATCGGGCGATAACCCACTGGAGCACGGTGCCAACAGTGCCCCAGGCGGGAATCGAACTCAGGACCTTCTTGCTGTGAGGCAACAGTGTTAACCACTGAGCCACTGTGCTGCCACTTTAAGAAAAATCATACAATTTTCAGGCTTAAAGAATGTAATTTAGGCTGTTTTTATTGCTTTCAAGTGTCGAAATGGGTCCAATTTGACCCGAATAGTATGTATGGGTTAATATCCAATATCTTGCTAACTTCACGTCCGTGTGCCAGCCTTAATTTAATCGTGGATAAAAGTTTCTAAGGTATGTTTCTGACAACATTTTATGTGACAATGCAGTAACATAATCTGGCTTTGTATTTGATCAACACTGCCTAGTTGTATAGTTTGATCTAATTTCGCGAGCCGACCGCAATATGACGAGTTACAAAATACAGCGCAACACCTGTGCAGCATGCTATCTCAGCTCTGGTGTTATATCGCACTTTGCCAATTACCCTGAAATGTGAAAACAAAGCAGTCTAACAATCAAACATTTTCGTCATTGTGATATCCTTTCAACGTTACAACAAGCAGAGGAGTTTTGACAAGTATGTTGGTGTAAATGGGTTACAAATTGTTCCACGTGTGCTGGGAACTCTCGCTGTGCGAAGGTCAGCCATCTTGGATAGATTTTTCTGGGAACTTAAAAATGATCATTGAACTCGCGGCGTTTACTCAGTGTTTTAAGTTGGATCAACTCTGCAACAGGTTTTAATTGTAGTGTCATCAGTCTTTATAAGTTAGTAGTACTGTTCAGGTTCAAAGTGCACTTTCGTTTGCTAATTTAACACAAAAAGTGATATAAAAGTGAAATCCAATCAGATAGAAAACAGAAAAACAGTTTACTGTACATTAGGTTTATTGGACATTACCATCTTTTTTTTACTGTTCATTTGTTGTTTTTAGCTTTATTTTTCTGATTTATTGTTCGGTTCATTTGTTTATTGTTATTTGTTTCGGGTTTATTGTACATGGCAAATTTATTTGCTCTGTCTTCTATTTTGTTGTTTAGGTTTAATCAATTATTTCTTGTCCATCATTAAGGTTTACTCTATATTGCCAAATCGTCATTGTTATTGTTCATTTCTAGGTTTATTTTTCTGGTAAATTTTTGGCTTGTATATTGTATACGTTCATATTTTCTTTACCTTGTCGTTAATATTAGGGTTCATCTATCTATCTATCTATCTATCTATCTATCTATCTATCTATCTATCTATCTATCTATCTATCTATCTATCTATCTATCTACTGAATCTATATCTATCTGGATATGCACTACATTCCAGCAACAAAATCTGTAGAACGTAACCGAATCACCATAACTCGCAAAAAAAAAAAAAAAAATGTGGCGAGACTAAAACAATGGCCTTTTTTAATCTCTTGTGATTAAATTACCATACTGTAATTGGCAGGTGAGTGATTTAATTCAGACGGCCATAAAGGTTGAAATAGTAAGTCATGCCAAGAGCAGAGGAAAAGTAATTACAGGCCTCAAAGAAAACATTGTCTTCTAATTGGTTTTTATGTCGCTCTCTTATCACACCATCAATGCCAATATCTGCTGTACCGATAATGATATCATGGAAGATAGGTTCATTGCATATTATGATGATCAAAACAGTCTTGGCTAATGAGTAAATAAAACTAGAGTAGAACAATCTACATTCTACAAGTTATTAAATAGTGATTTAAAGTAATACGCTCATAGGAGGTAGCAAAATTGAACTGAATGAATTGGAAATGTAGCATCCTGGAACTCTACGGAAGCCATGAACATCAACAGAAGAATCTGGCTGTTGGTTTCCAAAGTTCACTTATTTCAAATCAGGAAAACAATCTTTGCAATTAAATTAGCATGCAAGTCATTTGAGACAATAAACATTTTAAAAACCCAACATAAAATGAACCGATTCACTAGTTTTGGATAGAAAAATGAACAGACTGTTATCAGTTGTAAATAAAATGCTGTTTGCCGATACTATTTGCATAGGAAGCAAATAGTAATAGTTATATGATAATATTATACTAATACTTAATTCAAGCTCATAATAGAGACGAGGATCAGAGAAAATGGACTTCTTTGATGCACCTGCTCTGGAAGATGGAAAGACTCTTTCAATTCCAGATGAAAGTTTATCTCATTAAACTGCTGAACAACTGAAGTCATTAAAATCAGGGTAACTTGTTGAAAACGACACACTTGGTCATTATAACTTGATAAACTTAGGGCAGTATACATTTTTACCCTGTTTTCAACATTCTGCTTCCCTTCTCCTTGACCTTCCTGCTCTGTAGTCTTCAAAAGTTGAATTCCAAGGGAAATGTACTTTTCGTGTACTTCAGATCTCACTGGGTGCTATTTTTGTTTTTTTGTTTTCCAGTGTTTTTTTGTTCGTTTTTTTGACAGGTGTGCTGTCAGAAGAGGCACCTTCTTCAAAGACAAATGGCCTGGATAACATTTTAAGTTTTTCTTCGAGAAAGCGGCGTGCACAAAGTCCGCTGGGAGCCCAAAGGGAAACCACAAGTTGGTTCATTTCTGGTCTTTCCTGTAAGCGACAGTGTGCTACTGATCATTTATTTTCTGAATTTGACAGAGGTTAAGGCTGGTCGTCTTGACGAAGATCTGATGAAGACTAATTTATACGGTAACAGCTCAGATCTCCCTCCCCTGTCTTGTTTGACGTTTAATGCCTCTTTCGGAACGGAGACAAACCAATGAATCTGGTCGGTAATGGCCTGAACGCTGTGGGATTAATGTACTGATTGCAGGGTTGAGACACATGCAGTTAAATTAACTGCCGATTCGCTCCACGTCCACCCCTTGCCGTCATATGGACGCCCTCATGCAGTGTTTTTCAACCACTGTGCCTGTGAAAATGTTTCAAATTCCACACAAAATACTGTACACCAATAATGGAAACTAGCTCTTGCATTGCAAGATCAAAATTGTCAGCCTTTACTAATTATATATAGAAAATTGCAAACAAACAAAATGCATTAAATAAAAGGGTAAATATTTAATAAATTTTCAGATTTGGGGTCATCAATTGTGACCATGAAGGATCACGATTGTTCCTCAACAAATTATTTTCTTATTTCAATGGAGTCTTGGATTTTACTGTCATGACAACAACAAGCTTGTTTAATACAGCGATCGAGATTAACACCTTCAATTTCATATCAGTCGTCACGGCACTGAAACGACTTTAAAATACACAAAGTATTTTCCAGATCATGCACAATAATCTTCTCCCTGGGGATTTCTTATGACACTAGCACAAGTATCATTTTAGTTGACGTTTCTCAGATTGCGGTGAAATGTATACTGTCATGACAACAACAAGCTTGTTAAATGCAGCGATTGAGATAAACCTTATAACACAATCATTCAGTTGTCCTGTTGGAATGGGATCTCCAAACTTTCTGAGTATAATACAACAACAAAGTAAAACAATACAAGCATAATTGCAATTTAAAAACAACTCAGAAGCCTAATTGACGGCTGAGCTGAAAAGAAAGTTTTTAGCATTTGTTTGAAAGCACCTACAGAATCTGCCATGGTAGCTTGTTCCATAATTTGGGAGAAAGGTTAAAAAAGGCTGTATCTCCAATCTTCTTCTGAGTGGGATGTTGTAATTCTAACAGGCCAGCAGTGGAGGACCTGAGGGGTCTCAATGGAACATAGAAGACCGGTGATTCAGATGAGTCGGTTTGGCTCCGAGTTGTGAATCGACTGTGAATAACCTAATCCTGTCCAAGTTATTCATTTTGGTGGAATGTATCACATTCAGTATGAATTATGTCAAATAACTGGACCTTTTTTTGGCCTTGGACATTCATTTAGTCCTCTGCAATTATTTTCAGATTAACTTTATTCAAGATTCACTCATTTGCCGGAGTCACTCCTGACTTGAGACATTTACTGGAGAAGATTTGTTTGCTACGAACACATCGTTGGTGAGCCTTGCATCACTAACTACTAGTATGCAATAATAACATAATAAGCACAGTTCTACATGTTTGTGATGTTTTGATTGGTATAAGTGTGCCAAACACTGCCCTAATAATGACCCAGGCTTGGGGTTAAGTGTCCCCTTCTTCCAGTACGATACAAATTTCCATTATAATTTTTTCAATGGAAAAAGCAGAAAATTGGACATCTCACCCTACAGGCCTTGACACTGTATACAGTTGGAGAGACTGAAACATGAAGATGGAAGCCGTATTGCCTGAACAGGGCGACAGGCGGGTTGGTGACGTGTCGGGGGAGCCGCGGTGGTGGCTAATTGGAGTTGACAGCGAGCAGATCGGCTGACACGATCCGGGCCAAGACTATCGCCGTTGATCATGATCTGCCAGTGTCCAAACCCTGACACTTATGGTTTGTCTTTAAGACATGGAAGAACAACACGGAAAGGCCGGGTCGGGTCGTCATCCGCCATGCTGCCTGCGGCCTCCCGGATTCGTCCACCCAGGCAAAACAAGCAGAGTACCGAGGTGCATCGGGGGACTGTGGCTCACTCCATGGGGGGAGGACCTCGAGAGGACCCCCCCAACATGTCCCCCTCTTCCTCCTGTCTCATTGTAGGCTTTTCCATGGTCCGGCACACCCACTGTCCTAACACAGAAACCCTCTGTTATCCAGGGGCTCAGGTACTCAACATTAATTCAGTGCTCCATGAACTGCTGCGAGACTTCTCTCTTCACAATAGTCACATGTTGGATCCAAAGACATTAAGTTACAACAATCAACAATACAATTTTGGATACAATAAAGTACAATAATCCAAAAAATTTAAGGATGACTTTAAAACTCTAATTGACACTGTCCTGGAGTCTTGCAGACAGTGTGTTATTTCGGGACCCCTGCCTTCTCCTCGGTTCAGAGATACGAAATTCAGTCGGATGCGCCAGCTGCATATTTGGCTTAAACAACTGTGCTGTGCAACAGGAATACCATTTGTGGATAACTTCCATGTTTTCTAGAAGTAACCCGACCTCTTTGCATGGGATGGACTTCAGCTCAACAATGAAGGTCCTGTAAATTATCTAAAGACTGACTCATCATGTAGGAACCAGTCATAGTTCAGTCTGTTCCTACCACACTCCTAGAGTTGTGAATAGTGACATATTTAACATTTTAACCTTTAACATCCCTGTGAAAATCACTTATAGATGCCCTGTGACATTTACAGCCAAACAAACTGGTGCATGTCACAGGAACGTCATCACTGTAAATGTTCAGTCTGCTGTATACCCTACTGAACTGAACTCTTCTTCACTGCAATTGAAGTTTTCATTATTGAACATTAGATCACTCTCTAATAAGAGCTTTTATATTAATTACTTCATTTCCCAATCTGGTCTACATGTTACAATATTGAAAGTTATTTATGGCAGACTACTATAAAAACATTTTTATACCTTTTAACTTTTTAATTTTTACATGTTTTTCTTTTACCAAAAGTACCAAAAACGTACCGTTACCATGGCCCAAAAACCATGATACATACTGAACCATGGGTCCACTGTACCATTGCGTCCCTAGTATAGACACAGGATTGCTGTCAATAAGTACCAGGCAGGACCTTATCGGCCACGAGAGGGTATGGGGGGTGGAGGGGGTGGTGAGGAAGGTGGAGGAGGATTTGAGAGGGAGGATTAGGGCAGATGTGCTGAGATGGGGACACCATGCGGCCTTGGAGAGGTGGAAGGGAGGACTGGGTTTGGTTTAGGGGTAAGGCATGGGAGGGGTTTTTCCCCAACGGGTGGACTTCGAACAAGCCAAGGAATATGTGAACACCATGGGGCCCTTGAGAGAGGGTGGTTCTGGGTTGGGGGTCTGTGGTTACATATGCTGTGCTTGTTTGTGAAATATTTGTAATGTTAATGCTTGGCCATCTGCAGATGCCTTTTTGTGACATGTGAACACTATCAAGGGTAGTGGGCTGTTTGTGACATACTTGGAAGGTTTAATGCCCGCTCATCTGCAGATGCCTTTTGACATGTTTGGTGTGTAATGATGGAGTGTCACGCTGTGTATATGACCTATGTTTTTTTTTGTGACAAAATAAAGGAAGAAGCAAAAAAAATGTATCAGGCTATGAACACTTACTAGGAGTAGAGAGAGACATTGAAAAAGACACAAGTGATCAGAAACTGGAACCTGTAAAATAGATGAAACATCAGCATCTATACCCTTTGTAAAAATTTGGTCCAGTGTATTTCCACAGTTGTGAGTGGCATTCTTCACATGCTGGGTAAAGTCAAGACTAGTGACAAGGTTAAATTACACCATATTGTAGTGTTTACATGTTACAATTTTGAATTGCACTTGTTAATATTGATCAGTCTGGCATAAGTTGTGAAATCAGGGATTTGTTTCTGTGTACGGTGCAAAATTCATGAAGACTCACAATACCCAGACCCCAAATTATCGACAATAAATGAAACCTTTATTTTAATAAAACATTCAATAACGGGAGAAAAAATTATATTAAAAGAAATAAAAATCATAAACAAACATAGGAAAGGAACTACATAAAGTAGATAAGCAACATTGGAGAGAATACACACGGCTTTCTGTGGAGCATCTGGAGACGTTGTCGTTGGACGTCGGATGGTAGATGAACTAGCTTGTAACTACACTCATCAAGAATATCTTGCAAATAATGTCATTGGCCGTTCCGACATTGATCAAAAGTAATTATCCACTTTAAAATAATTAACTACAAAACTCAAAACGTCAGATTTGTGCAATGTTGTGCATTCACACTCCCTTAAGCTTAAAAATGAAATAATAAAAATGTTTCAAATAAAATGTCAGATTCTGAAAATGGGCATTCTGCCAATAAGTAAAGTTCTGAGGCCTTCCTACGTCACATCATCGCCCCCCTCCTTCGCTCTTCCCTCTCACTGCCTTCTCTTCCCTCTCACTGCCATTCCCTCTCACTGCCTTGGGGGTGCTTGGGGAATTTAATGAGATCAGATTGGGGCGTGAACTTAGATCCAGCCTCCAATCATAGTCCTTGTTCTTTTTGTTCCAATTTTGCATGAGTTGAAGAAAATAATCCAGGATGTTTTTGAGGCTCACAAAGAGCTTATGTCTTTCAAATTTGGCCCCAAACAAAAACATTTAATTTAAAAATTTTTGTTTAATTTGATAATCCATCTATTGGACAGGTGTGGCATGTCAAGACGCTGATTAAACTGCATGATCAGTGCACAGGTCTTCCTTATGAATGGGACAATAAAAGGCCAGTCTAAAATGTGCAGTTTTATCACAACACAATGCCAGAGATGTCGCAAGTTTTGAGGGAGCGTGCAATTGGCATGCTGACTGCAGGAATGTCCACCAGAGCTGTTGCCCGTGAATTGAATGTTCATTTCATTACCATAAGCCGTCTCCAGTGTCATTTCCGAGAATTTGGCAGTACATCCAACTGGCCTCCAACCGCAAACCTTCACTTGCGAGATTGTCTGAGACTAGCCAACCAGACAGCTGATGCAACAGCCAGTTTGCAAAACCAAAGAAGTTCTCCACAAACTGTCAGAAACCATCTCAGGGAAGCTCATCTGCGTGCTCGTCGTCCTCACCAGGGTCTTGACCTGACTCCAGTTCGTCATTGTAACCGACTTGAGTGGGCAAATGCTCACCTTCGATGGCGTCTGGCACTTTGGAGAAGTGTTCTCTTCACGGATGAATCCTGGTTCTCACTGTACTGGGCAGATGGCAGACAACGAACACAGGTGCATTTTATTGATGGCAATTTGAATGCACAGATACCGTGACGAGATCCTGAGGCCCATTGTCGTGCCATTCATCCACCGCCATCACCTCATGTTGCAGCATGTTAATGTGCAGCCACATGTTGCAAGAATCTGTACACAGTTGCTGGAAGCTGAAAACATCCCTGTTCTTGCATGGCCTGCATACTCAGATATGTAGCCCATTGAGCATGTTTGGGATGCTCTGGATCGGCGTGTATGACAGCGTGTTCCAATTCCTGACAATATCCAGCAACTTTGCACAGCAATTGAAAAGGAGTGGACCAACATCCACAATCAACAACCTGAGACGGTGCTAATAGTGGACGCAATTGATGCGTAATTCATGGTGCTATTAGTGCTATTGGTGCTATTAGCGCAATTTTCTTTGTGAATCAGGCTATTATTGTTACTTTAACTCTGTTTTGCGAGTTAAAGAAGGAACTCTGGCATTGGGTTAAATGTTTAACGATTTTCAAAGTGTTAATTTTACTCTGGAAAGTGTGAAGCTATATTAACCCTGAAAAAGTGTTGATAAACCCTGAAAATGTGTTGAAATCAACTCTGTGGGAGTTAATTCAACACAGGACTCCACACACACACACAGGTAATTAAGAGTATTCCAATTAGCATAACATGTACATAGCATTGTACAGGATATAACCGGCGGACACCCACACAAAGTCAAACACAGCAGAAACCAGCTCTAAATAGCTGCTCAAATACAGGTCTTTGGCGGTGCTGGACACCTCGTGCAGTAAGCTGCTGTGCTGCCCGTGTCCAATATCTCTCTAGCTGGATGGTTTAAAAAAGGAATAAAACCAATGTAATCCTCTCTGTGGTGGTGGTGGTGATGATGGTGGGGGTGGTCTAGGTGGTTCTTAGCTCAACACATCCGTCTCAATCAGGCGGCAGACTTTGCTCCATTGAATTCCCAGACAGAAATAGACTTGCAGAAGTTCCACAAAGCCAAGTCAGGGAGACTTCGGTGCGAGTGCAATGATTAACTTGATAAGGGACGGACTGAAGGAGGGAGGGGAGAGACCAGATTGATGTGGCGTTCACATATTCCTTTTGTTCATTAGCAATTTTTGAGCTGTAGTTTCTTGGAACTGTGGGGTGGGGGAGGGGGCGCAATCAGTAATAGACCGTTGGCTCTGACCTGGATCATACAATTATTCTTCCTCAGCAATAGCGCCAATTGTGCCTCTTAATCAGTTGGCAAGCTTTTTAGCTCGACTATTGAAGGATTTATGTCCATGTAAGGGGGATTTGAAACGGATTTCCACGACAGCGCGGGGAGGGGTCGTTGAATGGCTTGTCATCTCACAGCGGCACTTCAATTGGATCTAAATCTACGGCTCTTTCCTCGATTCCGTTGGGGGGAAGGCTGGAATAAATGGCTTAATCTGACACAGAAACTCAGCCCTCCCAGACGGAGAGAACCGGTGGACGATTACATGTTGTGGAGCCATGAGCCCCTGGCACCGTCCAGGCCCGTGGACGTGGCAGGCTGACTACATTCAGGCAATTGGCTCATTTAACACTGAACAGACCCCTGGGAGCTAATTAAGGAGCTGTCAGGTGAAGGTACACCCGCACCTAATTGCCTCCCCAGGGCTCGTGAACCAAAAGGGAAGAGTGGAAAAGATCAAGTGTTCTATATACAGTATATGGTAGGGAGAAAAAAGCCGCTCTCCATCTATATACTGTACATCTTGAAGATGGAGAAATAAAACAAGTCAAGTATGACTCAAGAGATGAGAAAATTTGGCGCTAGCTCATCATGTCTTTGAAAAAAGATGATCACCATGTCATTGATGATGCAATGTCGTATACCAACGGCTACAAAGGCCATCGACACAAAGCAACCATAATTGATAACTGCGGAGTGATGAAAAGTTCGGAAAAGCTCAGAATCGGTGAGTCATGAGGCATTCTGACTCAGTTCAGCTGTCGGCGGTTTGACGGAGCGACTCCCGACTCGTGAGTCGTTCGTTTCGATTCATTCACAACGAACAACTCGACTCGTCCGCGAGTGGATCACTAACTGAACGCAGGAAAAGAAATGTGTGAAAGTGGCAGAATTTAAATGAAAGTGTCTAGCATTAACATTAGCATCACTATGAACAAGGCGGACTACTTAAACATGTCGAACATTTGATCAGAAAAAATAAAGAAGCAGGAAGGCCTTGGGAAGTGTCTCCTCGTGTCAGCTTGAGGAAGGTTCCAGCTCGACAGACACAGCACACTGGTAGGAAACAGGTGGACAGGATGTTTATTGTATTAAATGTTGTGGACATATGGTCATTACATGGAGGTGTCTCTCTCCACAACCCACTTAGTTGAAAGGTTCTCTTTCCAGAACCAGTCAGCTGATCTCCTGTCAGACACACCGGAGGCTCAGTTCCAGGGCGGCTGTGCCTATAGGCACTTTGCAAGTCTCGATCGGCGCTCCCCCTGTGCTCTCCATCCCTCCTGTTTTCGATGTAGTTTATTGTATCTTACTCCGTTTGGAACGAATGAAGCACCGCAGGTAATGGGAACAGTCACACAGTCACAGTCTCTTACTTAAGTATGCCTTACACTATGTAATCTACTTCGCTACTTTTAAAATTATAATTTGCTACTGGCCTACAATTTGAATTATATCCAAAACATTTATCTGCATTTTTGTAGCCAATAAAGGCTATCAACCGATCGCAAACGGGCCAACGAAAACCATGAAATACGGACAGAAAAAACTAAAACAAAAAAAACACTCTTTTTAGTGAGCCAGATCATTTGGCTCAGCAATAAGAGCTGGCTCTTTCGGCTCCCAAACGGCTCTTCATTTAGTACCATCACCATGCTTGGCCCTTAATGTTATTACCAAAGTGAGACTATAATGCATCGTATTTATCAAATATGTTATAGGATCATCCGATTATTCTGTCTTGTATTAATTTACAAAAAAAAAGAAAGAAAAAAGAAATCGGCTCTCAGGCGGGAGCCGGCTCCCATCGTTCACTTAAAGAA
This sequence comes from Cyttopsis rosea, assembly GCA_900302355.1. Lineage (NCBI taxonomy): Eukaryota > Metazoa > Chordata > Actinopteri > Zeiformes > Parazenidae > Cyttopsis > Cyttopsis rosea. Next base: position 6,186 of record OMKR01104830.1, on the reverse strand, counting down.
GCCGGTTCATGGAGCCGACTCGCGACCGACACATCACTATCAGGCACATAGTGCAAGGCACGTCTTAAATGGCCATTTAAGCGTGAATGGGCATCGAGGTAGCGCCTTCCGAATACATATTCGGCGCACATCCGCGATCCGATCGGCCCTAGCACCGTGCGTAAAGGGAACGCTCAGAGACAACAACATTGAAAACAGTGAAAATGACAAAGAAAAGACGGAGGACGAGTGCCCATGGCCGCACCTGGAAGGATTCTTCACGTACAGGGGAGAAAAGGAGACAGAATGCAAATGCAATGCAAACTTGTACAGTGATATCATCTTACAAGGATTCAGCCTCTAATCTCAAAAAACACATTGAGGTAAGAAGATTTACAGTTATTTGTATGTTGTTGTTTTAACCCTCTTTTATATGTTTAGGGCAGAGGTTCCCAACCACTGGGCCGCGGAACGGTGCCACGGAGCAGCTCCGCAGCACCGGTCAGATCAGAGCGATCTTTTCTGCAAAGAAAACAAAGCAAATAAAAACAGTGTTTTTATTGTAGATGTATTTAATTGACTCTGTTTCCTAAAATAGTAGGACAACCACTTTCATTACAATAGGTTAAATCAGTAGTCATTTAACCAAATTTGCGACTTTTCACCACAGCAGCGTACATTCGTCATAATGGGATGTGGATAGTTTTAGTTTTTGAGGATGTCTGGGGCAAAAATCAGTATCCATAATACACCGCATTTACCCTTTGTGGCATTAATTGTTTTGACATATAAATAACTAGAGGACGTGCACTGTACGTATCTGCTCCCCCCCGTTTAAATGTCATTCTGTGTGTTATGAAAATAGTCTGACAATCATCTCCGGGACACGATCCAATAGATGAATTATCGTGACTTTGAGGATGAAATAGTGTGATACCGGGTTGTGCGCACATATGTCCACATACATCCTCTTTGTGCGCGCAAGTGAATGAATGAATGAAACTCACCAGCGGTGCCGGAAAGGTTATCCCAGTAATTTCATTGATTCATTGTTGAAGGTGAATGTGTACTGTTTAACAAATATATTTAGAATTTCAGAAAAGTTGAAGGAAGACAAAATAGTGGCGGTGATTTCACAGCCAGTTTCTTAAAGGGACAGTTATCCCACAATGACAGGGTGGACAGCAATTTCAGGGACACGTGCAAAATGTTATAAATATTATTATGAAAATGGAATACAAATGATCAAAATGATCATGATCATTATTAAATAACTTATTGAGGACAATTAGAACATATAAAAAGTATTAAAATTTTGTGTCATTTAACCACTTACTACACTCATTGAAGTTAGCAGAGCAGTGTGTGGGACATGCCAAAACCACCTACACCCAATCAAAGAAAATGGTTTAAAATGAGGGAAACGCATTTCAAGAGTACTTGAAATACTGTACTGATGTGTGTAAATGTTTGGCCATTTATAATAAAACCTCAGAATTTCATTATTCTGCTGCTATGTTCATGACGACTGAAGGCATTTTATAGTGATTCTGACCCCTGACGGTGCAGGAGAATAAGGAATGGTCCGCAATGCTCTTACAGTTCCCTTTCGGGTCAAAAGCAACAGCCCATTCCTTCCTTCTGCCTCCAGTTTCCGGTTGCCTCAAGTAGCGTATTATATTTTCAAAACAGAAGCGGCCGACCAATAGAAGAAGAATGATTTATTGATCACACATATGTGGAGGGTGACACACACACACATGCAGTAGTGGCGAATGATGAGATATAGTCTCTGCTTTTATCCCATCCTGGCTGTCTGTCCTCCAGGGGCAGCCAGGAGCAGTGGGCAGCCCTCACTTTTGTCGGCGCCCGGGGACCAATTCCAGGTGGTGGGTCCATGCGGTGGTCAGGGAGAACGTGCAAACTCCACACAGAAAGGCCCCTGATCGGGCGATAACCCCCGCCAACAGTGCCCCAGGTGGGAATCGAACCCAGGACCTTCTTGCTGTGAGGCAACAGTGTTAACCACTGAGCCACCGTGCCGCCCAATAGAGGCGCAAAGAGCTCGTTCCAATGAAGACGGAGCCGCTATTCCGGCTGGAACTGATGAATTAGATGACTTTGTGCTGCCTCTTCGTGCTACAGTAGTTTCCATTATTTGTGACATTCAGGTCACACCTGGCGAGTGGCACTACTGTGCCACCGTGAGACAAAACGTCACCGGGGATTTGAGACTAAGTACAGTGCTGAGCCGTGAGTAATCGGTGTGTTCCACTCCCTCTCGGCGTTTCCTACAACTCATACTTGCATTATATCGCAATCACAAAATTCCAGGACGAGCTGTTATTCTACGAGTGTTTTGGTTTTGTATGAATTGAAAATTGATGTGAAGCTTTCTAGCAACAACTTTAAATAGTCGGTAGTAGTTTCGGTACTTTTCGGGATGCAAACACTGCCAAAACAAATGTTTTTGAATTTTTTCTGAGTCATTGTTTTTTCCCCATCTCCAGCCCAGACACCGGGGAGTGCGTACTTCTCCACGGCGTGGAAAACAGGTGCGGACGGGGGCGTTTTGCTTCTGTTTGCCGTTTTGTTTTGTCATCTCGTTATTTTGCATTTTCTGTTTCTGTTTTTTTTTTTTTTCCTTCTGGATTATTATTTGCTATTAAACCGTTTATAATGGAACAAAATAAGGTGCGGTTTTAAGGACACCGGCTCTTTTCCTCTCTTCGGTGAAGTTAAAAAAAAAAGTAGGATTGTTGCCATGGAAACATGGAGGTTACTTTATGGGAAAATAAAGTTTTTCTTTTCTATTGTATTCTTCTGCAGGTGCCTTGGGTTATGGAGTTGTTTTGGAGAAAATATATAATAGTAAAAAATACTTCACAATGTCACCAATAGAACTTCTTTAAACCACGGTAACTTAATCTAATATTAAAGCCACTGTAATTTGATGAATAGCATAATTAAGCATGCTAGATAGATAGATATAAAATAACCAGAAAATGCTACATAAAATAATTTCAATATACAGTAAATCTAATTAGAAACAATAAGCATTAAATTTAAACCCAAAAATGGACAAAGAAAAATTGGCAATGTACACTAATCAATCAATAAACAATAAATATAAACCTAAAAATACAGAAAATAAACCATTTATGTTCATATAAATGTACAATATGTACAATAAACGTAAAACATTAACTATAAAATAAAGCCAATAACAATAAACCAGAAAAATAAGCCAACAATGAACAACAAAAATGAGCAAAACATGGCAAACCTAATGATGAACAATAAACAATACATATAAACCTAAAAATTAACAAAAAAAACAAAACGATGAAATCATCAATGAACAAGAATATTTCCCAAAAATGATCATCATCACAGATTCATCCAACATATGAGCATATACAGTATTTCAGTTATTTCGGGCATTCGGAATAAGCCACTCAGGAATCCAGATTGCTGTGCAACCTGCCGCTCTGGGCAATTGACAACAACATCACATTCTCCGCCCAAAACCCCCGAAAAAGGGACGGAACGCATCGCACCACCGGGCGATTCCCACCGATTGACTCCCAGACATGAGCGCCCCCTCGAGGCCCGGGCGTTCGATTAAGTCGGCGGCTTTTTAAAAAAAACACACCTCCGCCGCGCTGACCTGCGGCCGTGGCTTCTGAGGAGGAAAGCCCCCCCCCACCTCCCGTGGCTGCACCGGCACCGGGAGGAAATAACAGGAAACAACGGGAAATAGGCTAAATAACGGAGTGAGCACGGGCTGGTGAGCGTGGGCGAGCGTGATGAAAGACTCTTCGTCCATTGTATTCTGTCGGTGCGAGCGAGGGAGGACTTCCTGCGAACGATGAACGAGAGTCTCACAAACGATTAGATCTCGGTGAACAAACCTTTTCCGTGACTCAGGAGCTGCACGGCTCGGTAACCGCAGCCCTGCACACAGGCTTTCTCGAGTCTCGATTTGTGAATTAATTTTAATGAATCCAAATAATTGGGACAGAATTAAACGAATCTTGGGAGAATTCCGTCCGCAGCTGAGAGCCGGTTCGGCTGAGTTGCGGATGGAATTCTCACAAGAATCATTTGAGCCTGTGACAATGATTTATTTTGGTGGAATGCAAAGTGTAAATCAGTCACATTCAATATGGATTACGCCACATGGCTTGACCCTCAGTGCCTTGGACTTTACTTTTGTCCTTTAATTTGTGAGTCGAAGATTCACTCGCTCGGCCACTCGTTTGCCGGAGTGACTTCCGACTCCCGAGTCATTTAAAAGATTTGTTCACGACGAACAAATCATTTGCGAGTCTTGCATCACCGTTAATAAGCCATAATAACAATAAGCACGGCTCTATGGGTTTGGGAGTTGTTGTTAATTGTCAATCACGATCAAATTACTCTTTTGCCAGAGTGACTCCAGACTCCCGAGTCATTTAAAAGATTTGTTCGCGATGAACGGCTCGTTCGCGAGTCTTGCATCGCTGAGAGGGAGCGTTGCATATCGGTGTGTCTGCTCTGGAGGCGTAGAGAGAAACTAGTATTTACAAACCGACGTCATCAACCCTTTGCTGCCTATGGAGCCGCCATAATTTGATCAGACCTACAATGAATGTAACCACGGCAGGGTATTATCAGGAACGCATTCATTAATCCTCCCGCTCTCCCGAAAAGCGAAGCGAGGGCTATTGAACGGCGGCTTCTCCCAGACGCCGCCTCTCAGCCGACACCGCCTCATCTCGTCCCTTATCTCCTTTTTGTCCAGGCCCTCCTGCCACAGTCGATGATGTAGGCCCATTTGTTCTCATCCGGCCTGGAGGACGCCGCTCGCAGAGGAGCCAAAGGCCGATGTCGAGTCGCGGCGCGCTGGCAATCTATCTCCGCCCGAGTCTCCTCCTCATCGTCTGGGAAAAGCTGTGAGGAACGATAACATGGGCGTGACACTCTTCTTCATTTATCCTTCAGCTGTGGTGGGGTTTTTCTTTTCAGCCTTGTTTTGTTTTGCGGAGTCATCGGTCACCACTTTTGGTGGGGACGGTGGAGTAGCGAACGGAAGATTCACTTATTCATTCCCCTCTCTCACTCTCTCGCTTGCCCACTCGCTGAACCAAAACTCCAGCAGAGCGTTGGGGGGATGAGGTGCATGCGCAACTCGCAGATCTTGGCTCTTTCGTTCGCGAATCCAGGGTCAGATTTAGGGAACGTGAACCTCGCTGCAGTTGTAAGCTGTAGAACAAACGAAATGAACAAACGCACGAACCAACGACTCTTTTGCCAAATGAACGAAACTAATGAATGAACATTTTTGCCAGAGAGACTCCAGACTCTCAAGTCATTGAAAAGATTTGCTCGCGACAAACAACTCATTTGTGAGTCTTGCATCACTAAGATGGAGTATCGCATCTCAGTTAGTCCTGGCCAAGCCGACTCCTTCGGGTGATTAGTTCCTTTCGAGTCGGCGCATCTAAATGCTCAGAATAGAATCGTCAATATCTCTTCCTTTTTCAGAAAACGACTAAGCCTCACCGACTGAATCAATAATATGACTCCTCTGCTTCCTGTTGTGTTCATCCTAATTTTGGGGCATGAGATGGTATATGAGATGTTATGCCATATGTTATGCGGTGCCACATGCTACGGATCATATGTTTACCGGGATTTGATTGATGATCACAATGCAGCATTAGTGCTATAAATAAACATAGATGTAGTTAATTTTGAATGTATGAGCACAGACTCGAGAGATGGGCTTCACATGGAATAAACATAAAAAAAGTTTCTAAATGAATTGTGAACACTAAAAATACCAGTATGAGTATAATAGATAAAAAATAACACCATCAGATAAGCCACTGTGAACCCAGTGGAAGGGAGATATAGAAATAGCTTGTTGGTTAGAGACAGAAAGAAGGAGGTGAAACTGTATCTAGCTGAATTCTCGCTGAACTATATACATATATATATACATACACATACACACACACACACACACACACACACACACACACATATACATATATATATATATACACACACACATACATACGAATCAGGCTAAAATCACATAGTCTGAACTCGGCATTAAGTGATGCCCGATATGTGTTTAAATAAATATATATCAATATATATATACATACATATATTCACACACACACACGCACACACACATCTTCACATGCATATGAA
>OMKR01104779.1:2465-24334 GCA_900302355.1 Cyttopsis rosea | reverse complement strand
TGGTGTTGGTTGGTTGGTTGTAGTTGATGTAGTAGTGGTTGTAGGTGGGTTTGGCGGTCATGGGGTGATGCACGCATGACACCACGTCAAGGATATATATAACGATAGGGATATAGTGCAAGGGAACAAGTCAAAGATCACATGTCGTCCTCTGCTCCTCTCCCCCCTCTACCTTTTAACCACAGCTGCTTACAAACAAGGAAGCAACCGGAATATCCATTCATCAACGCAAAAAAAAACAATAAAGACAGTAGCAGTATAGCCATTTCTAAACTTATAAGGTTGCCTTCTCAGAATGAATGAGACTATAAACCAAGCTGGCAGACAAAACGAGACGACCATAGTCAGTCAAACAAGAAATAAAGATAAACCCACTAACTACATAATGCAAATTTAATCCCCATAAATTTTACTTATATCTAATTCTTCCACAAGTGTGGGCAATATATTTCCCACACAATAATTAATCTAAGACATGTGAAATGTCGATCAATGTAAAGAAAGAAAAATCTAAATCAATATTGCACTTTGATTGAACATTTTCACGTAAAAAAACAAACAAACAAAAAAACATTCTCTATAGAAGTTCAGAAACACTGACATTTGCTACTCTGAGAGCGTATCGTCTGTGGCATTTAGGCTTTTTCTGCAGCTAGTAAGAACCACACAGACAAAAATATTTGATGAAACGCAGAAAACAAAATAAAATTTGTTTACATTTTAATAGTTATCTTAAGATGTGATATGAGGGGCTGAAAGTGCATTGCTAAACCTGCCAGTTGGTGACAATTTATGAACTGCTACAGAGAAACTTTATCAAAGAAATGAAAATGTTCTACCAAAGCAAAATGGCCGTTTAAGCAAAGCCAATCCAGAAAAAGAAAAAAAATAGAAAACCCTGCCGATAGGACAAAAACAAAACATAAAAATTGTGCTACTTACCAAGTCCAGGAGCTGAGAACAAAAGGGTTAAAGAGAAAAGGAAAGATAGAAAGACCTGACGTGGAGAAAGAGAGATGGAAAGAGAGAGAGAGAGAGAGAAAAAGAAAGAGGGGGGAAGGATTAAAGGACAAGCTCGGGTCGGGTTCTACTCACCGAGGACGATGGGCTATAGGACCTGGTTCTACGCCGCCTTCGTTTGTGCTTACGCCTGCTGCCTTTCCGTCGGTGCGACTCATCGCGCTCTCGTTCCCGCCCGCGCCGGTGCTCGTACATGGGCAGAGAGAAGTCGCGTGGATAGTAACTATCGACGGCTGCGTGAGGCTCCCGCTCCCTGTTGCGCTCCCCGTCCCGGCTGTGATCCAGGCGCCTGTATCCGTCGCAATATCTTCTGTCGAACGGCCGGCGCTCCACTGAGCGATTGTCATAGCTGCGACTGAGACAACGCAAATCAAATCACTTGTACAGTTTTTGAAACAGTACATTCTGTCTCAAGAAACACAGGAAAACACACCTCCTGGAGCGTGCATAGATCCCCTCCTGCCTGTGTCCCCGCCCCCTTCTGTCTCGGTTCCTGTCCCGGTCGCTGCTTGAGGAAAATGAAGGCGATCTCCGGTGTCGTTGTCTGCGGCCTCTGTCTCTGTCTCGGTCACGGTAACGATCCTGGTAGCTGCTCCGACTGTCTCGGTCCGAGGACGAGTAGCGTCTCGTGTGAGGCATCTAGGATGTGTTAAAACACGTAAACAAAGCTTTAGTATAGGATATGAGACACAACTTTACTGTCCGACCGAGGATGAGAAGTGTTTCCAGCCCAACAGACAGTATAAACAATAACACAATTTCAGTACATACAACTTTTAAAGGGGAATACTGGCTGTTTTCAGCATTAAAATGGCCACAACTTGCATTTGGCAGGCCTAGATACACGATTATCCACACGATGAAATGTCATTTTAAACAAAACCAAACGTAATGTTTACGCCCTGAACTGTCAGAGACCTGTCACACATATATTTGTTTCTGTCCTCTCTTCCTGGTTACATTTCTCATGTGATGTAGTGCAGTGTTATGGGTTGAATATATATATATATAAATAATTTATATATAATTTTTATATTATATTTTTTTTACCCCAAAATAAATCAATTTCCTCTCAGGACCAAATGCAAGACTTCAATTCCTTCTCCCTAATGGTACAATGTTCAAGGGAAATACGACCCATTTTCAGCATCAAAATGGCCAAAACACGATTCATCCTTTTAGAATCTCGATTTATATCTCTTTGCAATCTCATTCTTACACCCCACCGCATCAGCATTAGGAAGATCAGTTGCATCAAAACACACACTCCTAATTTTCTCTGTTACATCAAGCCATAACACTGCACGACATCACATGACAAATGCGACCAGGAAGAGAGGACAGAAACAAAAATATGTGCGACAGGGCTCCTCACAGTTCAGGGCGTTTGGTATTGTTTAACATGGCATGTGGATCGTGTGGATAACTGTGTATCTATGTACTGAAAATGTGTTATTGTTTACATTCTCTATATATAGTAAGACCAATAGTAATGTGAGAAATTATGATATTGGAGTTCTACATTCACAAACATCAAGTCAGATAACAATGTATGTTTTAGTAGGATGGGATTGCACAATACTCACACACACACACACACACCAATTGAATTCCCCTCTATGGAGAAGCTAAGGTGGCCGCGAAAAACGCGAAAGTCCCTCTCTAGAGCCAGTGTTTGGTTTGTCCGTTCTGGGCTACTGTAGAAACATGGCGGTGCAACATGGCAGCCTCCACGGAAGAGGACCCGATCCCCATGGAGATATAAATGGCTCATTCTAAAGGTAACGACAACACAATTCTCATTTTCATGGGATTATTCACAAGTTAAAACATGCTTATGAATATTATATTCCTGCCAAGTCCGCTAGATGCCACTAAATCTTGCACACTGCACCTTTAAGTATAAATCATGTCAGCTGTCAGTGGCCCGAGGCCTGTTTGCATGGGAACTATTTATTTTTGACAGTGTGAATTGTGCAGTTTATCGTTCAGTTCTCGGTTTACTGTGTATTGCCAGATTTTCTATAACATAGATAGATACGTTATCTGTCCCCGGAGGGAAACAGATGTTGTTGTTGTTGTTGTTTTATTCGTGTAACTTCATCCTTATTATTGCCTATAGTTTCGATGCGAGCTGCTAAAACAGCAAATTCCCTACGAAGTTGAGTGAACACGACGTGCTGCCGGGATAGAAATGGTCGTTTACACAGCTTCAAGCTTTCTGTTAAAGGTAAACAACACTAACGCGGTGTATCCGTGTCGGCTCCGCGGTGCCTTCTTGGTCCGCGTTGCCCCCCGCGGGTTGAAACGAAGCCTACACCGGCACAGCTCTGATTTGTCGTTTGACATTTGAACTTATCGATCACACAGATACGCACATGTGTTATGATCGGGTAGCCAGCCTGCCTTGCTGCCAGCTCTGGCTGCCCCAACTAATTCGGCCGCCATCTTAGCTAAACAGATAGCTAGCAGCTAGCAGCTAGCACTTTCGATGGCTACACCTTTCACTGTCTGGCGGAACACAGCCGACGGGGCGTCGATTGCCGTTGTCAACGTTTATTTTATGTCAACGTTTATTTTATTTTACTTTCTACCGTTTTAGCAGCGAGGCCGGTCCGTTTATCCCACAGGAAATCCGTGGTGGCGCTTCGGTTCCCCGGTCTTCTTCTCGTCGGGCGATTTTCGCTTCTACTATGGCTGCAGTGGTGCTGCGTTCAAGTCATGCGGGAATTCTGAACGTCGTGCTCTTTCTCTGGAACGGTCTCCCTCTCAACCTATTTAGATCAGCCCCAATGTGTTGATTGTTTCAAGCAGTAGTCTTTATATAACGCTTTATCTTCCTTTTCCCCTTTATTTATATTACAGCCCGTGTCTTATATTTATGAGCTGTTTAAGTGAAATTGGATTAGGTTTTACCCAATTTGAAATGATTAAAGTAGAATTATCACAATGCAATGTGAGATAGGCTTGTCAGCGGAGTGTACAGTGTTTGCATACTAAGGTATTTCATTTGGATGTAGTATGTCGTCCTGGTACTCTTTGTATACCATTAGATGGTTTCCAACATACTATCAATGCTCACATGTGCAGGACTTGAAAGTTGACAATTCCAAGTTGGAAGGTCGTAATTCCGATCTTCCCCACAGGACTTGAACGTCGCACAACTGCTAACGTTAAATTCGTAAACAGAATGACTCTGTTGTGATTTAAAGTTGCAGTGTGTAGATTTAGTGGTATCTAGCGGAACGGACTTGGCAGAAATGGAAAATAATATTCATAAGTATGTATTAATTAGTGTATAATCCCATGAAAATAAGAATTGTTGTGTTTTCGTTGCCTTAGAATGAGCCGTTTATATCTACAGGGGGGCTGGAGCCCCTTCCACGGAGGCCGCCATGTTGCACCGCCATGTTTGTACAGTAGCCCAGAACGGACAAACCAAACACTGGCTCTAGAGAAGGACTTTCGCATATTTTGCGAGTTTCATGGCCACCGTAGCTTCTCCTCCACACGGTGGTTGCAATCTGCAACCTCACCGCTAGGGGGGGTATGGTTAGATTAACCCTAACCCCTTAAAATAGTGGTTTCGAATGATAGTAATAAACAAATATTAATAAATGAGACATTTAATCAAGAAAGGAATTATTAATAAACATAATCACTTTTTTTGACCTTCATATGCACATTAATATTATTTTTCTCCAAAGTGGGATATTTGACATTCTTTCAAATTTTGCCATGGCAGGTTTTAGCTACAGAATGTTCCTGCAATAGAGGAGGCTGCAGTTTCAGGACCACAGTCCTAGGACCCTAACTTTTCGTGATTGTCGCGATGGACAAGATGGACGACACCCTAACCCTAACCACCTCTAACCTCACGCCTAAAACTATAAGTAAGAAAGACAGAAAGTAGTATTTGGGTGGAATAAACATTTAAAACTATAATTCGCTAGGTGGCGCTGTTGCGAAGAATTTGGGTCCCAGGGTCCCAGGGTCCCAGGACTGCAGCCTCCTCCATTGCAGGAACATGCGATCGGAGTAGTTCCTGGTCAGCTCTGTGATTACACTGAGTAACACAAGACAACCAGAACACGAGGGATGGGGAAACAAAGGGAAACCTGAGGCCAAGACATTCTGCTCAAACACGTTTGGGCTGCAGCTGTGCTGCCAGGGACAACGGTGCCATTCAGCAATTGAGGCCTTTGACCTTCGTTTGTGAAAATAATCACAAAACACTATAATACAGGAAACGTGCCATATTTCCCTCATTATTGGCTTCAGTGACGTGGCATTGAAAGGCCTTGAAGTTGTCGTCGGAACTGCAGCACCAGACTAATTGAACCCCCCGTTCTTTGCATTGTATTCTGTGCGGTTTATCCCTTTAAGAGGCCGCTGTGTCAGCAGGACCCGAAAGAGACCGAATGTGAAATTGAAATTCATTTTTAAAAAGCTTTTCAAAGAAATCTTGTAATGTTAAGGAAGTCTAGAGGGACAGCATCGTTATTACAAAAAGTTTTTACTTGTGTGTAAAGGAGAAATATAAGACGTCCTACTTGATGGAGCACGGTGTACGTCGAATGTACATGGAGCCTTGTTTATAGAGGAGTTTTTACTTTAACCATAGGCCAAGAAATAAGATAAGCAAGTATATTATATTATACTATACTCTGTGAAAATCGAGCCAGAAGACTTCCCCTCCTCATCAAGCAACATCAAACTAAAAGGGTGGTGGGTGAAATGTACTGTTTGGTTTTATAGTTAATCGATCTGTTTGTCATTTGATCTAAATGTCATATTCATAGATCTCATTTTAGTCGTTCGAAACCCTTGTTTCCGGTATTTGACAATAAAAACAAACAGTACATTAAAACCATAAATGACGCTAGAAACAAAAAAGCTGCAAAAAGAACTAGACATCTGTGGATTATGTTTAATGTATCTTCTGTGTGTGTGTGTGTGTCAGAAACAATTTAAAAAGTCCAATACGACACTATTTATATTGTTTTTTTTATTTCTATCCGGGCATTAAGCCATTGAGAGAACATTAAATACATTAAATATGAGAGAACATTAAATAGCCATTGAGAGAACATTAAATACATTAAATAATATAATAATAAAAGATTATTTATAAAATATAAATAATATAACATTAAATATAAAAAAACATTTTAAGATATTAAAATGTAAAATATTAATGATAAATAAATCAAAACAATCCACATATGATTATCCTTACATTAATCTTACCATTGTTCCACAGTCTATGATGAGTATTCTTTCGTATTGTTGGGAGTTCAGCTCAGTAAAAAAGGTTGTTCGTGTTTTCTATTTTGTTTTGAAATAATTTCTAATAATAACAACTAATAATTTCTTTCTTTGTTCTTAAAAAATTGATAGGTGTTAAATAAATAAATATAAATGGAATCATAACTTCATAATAATTACATTTATGGTAGAATAGGCTTCTTCAAAAATAGAAGAACATTAATGGGAAAGTAGCATGGATCGACAATTGATATCGATATTGTTTACTATTTGTTCTTCCCGGTGAAAACATCTCTTTCAAGGTTTCATGAGGATATTAATAACAAATGAGTTTTGTGTAATATAATGTAACGTAGCTTTCTGTTGAAAAGCACATTGAAGCAGCCTTATTCGTTCCAAAGCGTGCATTCATATTCATAATTTGCATAATGTTTAATGATTAATGACTTCATCTTAAGATAATAAAATAAGAGATAAAATTACACTTTATTAATCACTGGGGGTGGATTCAGGAAAAAAAATACATTAAAAAACATATATATAAAAAAGAATTACAAATTATTTTAGAATTGAACTTGATCAGATCCATACGCAATTCTTATGCACAGTATGTGCTTGAAGGAATTTATTAGGCAAACTTATAAATAAACCTGTATATTTACTAGTTAGCACAGGAGTTTCAACCACGCCTTTCCATCTACTAACCCAGTATGTAGTCATTGTGTATCATCAGCAGGATGAGAATCTTTTTGCAGCTCTTGGTGGGATGTGCAGTGGCATTTAAAACTATTTTTCAGTAACATTGTGGAAATCTTCCTAGTGGTGTTCATCCTATTCACCTCGATGGAGACAATAGCGGATCTTTATCCTATCAAAGGCCATCCTCAAATGACAATCTTAGGTCAACAGCACTCAAATGTAAACAAACGGTGACATCAGTGCGGGTATTGAACGCGCACTGTAGAATGCAAAGCTGTCCCTCCGCTCAACATATCATTCTCTCGCCCTCTCCTTCAGGTGATCTGCTCCTCTTGGTAGGTGGAGGTTGAGATGGAGCCGTAAGGGTCGACCACCGTCTGAGCACAGCGGACGACGGTCACCAGCAGGAAGAAGCACAGGAGGAAGAGGAAGAAGAGCGCGAAGCCCAGGTCCACGTCCACCTCCAGCTGGGCGAGTGCAGGGCGGGTGGCCTGGTCCATGGGGGAGGTCACCGAGCCACACTTCTCATAAAGGGGTGTTGTTTTTTTTAAATTCTATTCAGTAGCCGTAGTCTTGCAGTTCGCTCGACGGTGAATGACCGAATCACGAGCGGACCGGCAAATCAAACGAGGATATTTAAAGACGAGAGGCTCATATATCACTTAGGGGCGTGGGTGTCTTTGGTCTTAATGCACGAATGCCAGGCCGGTCCAGCTCAGACAGGGCCCTGTGAGGAGAAACTGTCTTTAAAGCCCTTTAGATTCCAGGCACTAGATCAACCTTTTACATGTCCCCGTGTCCACATTCAAGTTGTCCTACATTTCATCATGGCCTAATTCATTATTTCAGTCAGAATGGTTCAGGGGACAGCACCTATCACAAGTGAGAGAAACCGATAATATCCAAGGTGATTACAGGTGCAACTTTAGGAGCCAAATGGAAATGTAAAGTTAATATTCTTTTGTAATTTCATGAAGGATAAACAACAGACAGTTAAGCAGGCTAAACTCAAATCAAAGCTGATTTAATCCATTTAAATAGCTTAAAGTATCAGCAAATTCAATGAAAACTAGCTATGCCTTGTAAAGATCATAGAAAAAAATAACTATTAAAACAACTTTCCCCAACCTTCGAAGGGTAAAACCTGATATAGCAAATCATTGCAGACTTACCATTCTGCATCCATTGTGCTACAAGGTCCCTGATTCTCCAGCACCTGTCAGATGCTTTCATGGCATGTCTCTGCCCAGCTTCCCTCTGGCTCTTCTTATGACTTGAGTTACATAAGACGGACAATTATCCGATACCAAACTCTTCACCCGCTACCTCTTCACATGCTCATCGGTGGAAAAATGAGCAGTCCACAAAATACCCCTCGCATGCAGACACACAACACGCACAGGATTGCTCAAACACCAGATACACAGGCGTGCCCTTGCAACTCGCGGAGACGCCAGCAACCCCCCCCGGTGTGTAAAACCTTTATTAATACTTTAGCAGGAATTGAATAACGGCCGCCGCTGTTCACAAGTGAATCAAACACCCCATGGCCTTTGTTCCTCTGTCACAGGGACCTTTGGCACCGTCACTTATTGTGCTTCACACGGCCATAATTCAGGCACCTTGGGCGACACCTCCTTCATCATGCAAAGCCGAAAGGACAACTAATGAGGGAACGGAAACCATACCATGAATGCAGCGAAAGATTGTAAAAAGGAGGAGTAAGGCTAAACGCAGAAGGGGGCGTGACAATGAAAAGTCCAGGCGCAGGACAAGAGAAACAGGAGATGCTCTGGCAATCGAATTGCGGAGCCCGTAGCACGAGGGAGGAAATCGACCCTGCCAATTTAAAATGGAGAAATGGAGATTGTTACAGTTAAGCTGCCAGTGCGGGGGAACAGTGAGGAGGCACCGGGGTAAATTGATCCTGCTCCGTATGCAATTAACCAATGAGGCCTTTTAGGCTGCAGCCAAATAGGGAAATTAAACTGAGAATGGAGGAAGACATTCTCTGTTTTCATTCAAGTAGACCCGGGACAGTCCATATTCAATTGCAGATAAGACATCCTCGAGTACGCCTTACGTCTTCTTTTTTTTTTGGTCTCCATCTGAACCTCCAAGTGTCACCATCTCAGTATTGGACTGTGCCATCTGATATTTTAACAAGGATTTGATGCCACTGGGTCTGGACTAGTGATACTAGGGACTGTAGACAAATGATGGTGTCAGACTTCTCTCGCTTTCCATATCGGAGGCATTTCTCAAGGAGTGGAGTGATATATGTTGCCATTTTGTCGTCATTCCCGTATTTACTTGAAAGGATTGACCGTCAATGCAATGCAAAAAGGCCAAACCCAAAACAAGGGGCTAAAATAAAAGATTAGGAGCTGTACCATTTGGCATTTCTTTTTAGGCCGCACCTTTCTTTATGGGGTAATATCTTCCTAAAATCTCTAGAAAAACAAAGAACAGAGAAAGTAAAACCTGAAAAACTAAAAATAGCATGGACCCAGACACCTCTCAGATAAGCTTAGCAGGAAATCTCTTGTTACACCACTGTCTCTAGCATTTACCCCCTCACAAAAACATGTAATAGGAAACTGAATAAATAATAATAATAATAATAATAATAATAATAATAATAATAATAAAAGAGAAACAATGAGGTTTCAAGCCCAAACCTTACCTTGACATCAGACATCAGAGTTGTTAATGTTTCAAGGGGGATCATTTCCTTGTTGCACTTTCCTTTCCCAGATGGCCACTACAATAAATGTCTTGCTCTAAAAATGCATAAATGAGTCGACTCTAATCCTGGTAACAGGTGGCACGGTCAGTTATAGTGCAGGTTCAATTCTACCCGGCAGTGAGAATGTAATGAACTAAACCCTAAAAACAACATTAAACATTACAGAACGCAGCTCCAGGTGGTTTTGACCATTTCCAAAGAGCCAAATGGGGGGGGAAAAAAGGAATTCAGTGAGGAGAAATGTTTCCAACAATACCGTTTATCTTATATCTCAGCAACATGACAAAATACAAAATAAAAACACTATTGCAGAAGCAAAAGTTTTTAGAGGGAGCCACGTGTAACGCCAATTTGGTCGTTACAAGCAGTCCTTAGAGGCCGGAGGAAAGAGGTTACAGCGCGCCGCGGCGTCGCAGTGCAAAGAGCGCGAGACGTGTTGTGGGCGCATAACAATAGAAATCAACTTAAAGATATAGAATTTCTTTTTTTGTTTTAAACATGTAAAGCTTTAAACCAAACAACTTGCAAACGACTACACATGTAGATGTAAAACATGTTTTGGGTTACCATCCTATATTTTGCTTGAGATTCAACAATAATTTATCAAAAACAAAAAAGGGCAAAAAAAGAAGAATTTGGGATAAACATTGAAATTATAATTCAGCCCACTCTGATCAGACATGTCTGATCTTGATCTCGAGTCACGTAGTATTATGTATATTGGTGAATTCAATGTCTAATCCATATAGGAAACCCATAAAGTGCTTCTTTGGATGGATGGGCAAATAAACACTGATGAAAAAATGAAATGTGTACATTTGAATGAGGAATGAACAATTAAGTCACCATTTTGTATCGATGGTTGAAATGATTCAAATCAAGGTACAACATTAATAAAATAAAATAAAAATCATACAACTAAAAGACAATAATAACATTAATAAAAAATTAATAACAAAGACAAGACATTTAAAATGATCTCAAGCGGTTTGTGTTCTGCTTCCCAAGAGGAATAGTGTCAAAGACAAACCAACACAAATTCCAACACACACACACAGCTAATGAAGCTCTCTCTTTCTCTCTTTTCTTTTTAAACCATTAAAATATAATTTACCATCTTTTTGCATACTCGAACACTGGCCAATCCTTGTCCGGTAACATGTGTGTATCAACTCACCCCTATGTCTAGGAGCAAAAAAAGGCAGCTTCAAAGACTAATTGCATCTGAATATTTGCCCTGACTAATTTAACGATAATATACTTACTCTGGCTTTGGTAAATAAATCGACTCCGCCTACCCACACAGAACCGTGCTCCATTTGAAGACTGTACCGTCATTATGGCAGTGTTAGTGCTCATTACAAGCTGCTGACCCCCGCGTGATCTTGGCTGAGTGAAAACTATAAACACTCCATTTTACTTTTTTTTTCTTTTTTTTTTAATCATTTCTATTGAAAGGAAGGCACTGATCCAGGCAGCAGGAATCTCCAGGACCGGGAGACTTTGAACGCGGTGAACCGAAAACTACCAGCAGGAGGAGAGGGCTTGTAGGATAATACACACTGTTGAGGCAATAACAAACTCACTTTAACCTGTGAGTTCAAGCCTGTGATTGGTTGCTGTACAGTGAGACTCTACTCCTTCCCCGACCCCGTGATCTACCGCACGGTAAAACAAATTGCGATGGACGACATGGCTTTGAAAGACAAGTGTTAAGAATCGAGTAAGCTTAAATTATTGGTATTAAATGTAGTTTTGTTTTATATATAATTTTTCTTTTCGTGTGGGTAAATTGATGGATGCTGCATGACTTTATTTTTGTTTTTGCACGTGCCACTCCCCTGATCTTTGGCCTTGGTGCTCAGGCCTCGTATTAAAGGCCCGAACGCCCTCACTCCCGACACGTCTTCCATTTGTCACTCCCGCTTACTGTGGTTGTTGTTAAGCGGCGTGTGGCCATTTTGCATGTGGCCGTTCTTGGATTTTTCTTTCCTGCCGTGGTCGATATCTTCACCTTCCGACTCAGTCTCCTCTTTGTCGCTTCTTTCATCCTCCACAATATGCTGCAGAGAACAAGGGAAGCACAGACACTCATCGGTCGTGTGACCATGACGGGGTGGGGGGGGGGCATTTAGAAAACCTATGACGGGAGTAGGGCTGTGACGGTATGAAGTATATCTTACTGTATCACTGCAGTATTGCGGTTTACCGAAGGGAGGCGGGGGTGACTGGGAGAGTGGCCCCATTACACATGGTGCTTTTTTGTTTCGTTCTATAGGAAAACGTCTAAAATAACTCATCACAATCACATCTAAAATAAAATAAAAACACTTCATTTGGAGGAACGGGGACGTGCCGCGCAGATCGTGCCCCATCGCAGACAGATGAATAGAGCCGTGGCTATTTTGTTTATTTTTTGTAACAAAAAGAAGAAAAATTCTTTAGTTCCGGGGCTATTTTAAATCGGGGGCGATTCATGAAACATTCGGGGCTGAAGACCCGGATGCCCATCCCCAACGACGCCACTGGCACAAAATCCAACTGTTTACTTTATGCTTCTGTCTTTTAGTTTGTGTATTGTGTGTGTGTGTGTGTGTGTATGTATTCAATTGAACGTTAGTAGATCTGTAGATATCACAAGTACTCAAGCCTAGAAATATTTAATAATAATCGGACAGGCACAAAAGACAGCCCCCATATATGTAATGGACTGTCCCTCCCCCTCGCGCACGGCACGCAAAGCTCAAGTGACGAGCGCCGCAAAAGCCCTTGAACATAGGACGGAAGACAATCAATGATGATAACTATACAATGATTATTGTGTTTATATTTCATATCACACACCACCAGCAAAAAAATGAAATACAAAGTATATATATATATATATATCTATATATATATATAGATCTATCTATCGATATCTATCTATATACATCTATAGACCGCGGAATTGCGGTTATCGTCACAGCCCTAGACGGGAGCATTTCATACGTTGCCTGGAAGGAACTTGACGACCATGCGCAGGATGAGGGCGGCCCAGAAGATGTGCAGGAACTGCAGCACGAACATCAGGCCATTGAAGAAGTAGAAGCCAAGGAAGGGGGCATAGAGCGTCTGAGGGTACACCCATGTGGTGTGGATGATCCTGGGCGGAGGGCAAAGCAGAACAGAGGCTCCAGTCAGAGCCACCTACACGCCCTGTGACAGAGGCCGGCGACGGGGACAATGTCTCTGTTATAGTAACAGTGACCAGAGAATGTTACTGTGTGGAAGTGGGAAGCCACCAAACACCAAACTGAAACCACTGATGTGATGTTTACCAGAAGGGGAGGATGACCAGGCGGGTGACGATGAATACTGCAGCGAACAGAGTGAAGATGAAGTTGCAGGTTCTTCTCCAACCTGCGTAGTTGAAGATCTTTGCTGACTGCAACAAACCCCAGAGAGAAAGAGAGTCACTTTTCAGTGTTTGCCCTCTAGAGGGCAGACATCAAACCACATATCCATGTAATCCTTATTATTGGTCAACAAGCTTTCTTTTTTTTCTTCCAGGATGAAATGAATAATGCTGAGTGGGATACAAGTGGCTCTCTTCTGATGCCTTTGGACCCTGATCACCCCAAGAGGTCTGTTTGAATTCTGTGTCATAAATTAAATTCCTTAAAAGCACCTCTACTAAAGTTTTCTTTACAACATTATAGTATAGTGCATGTTATTTACTGACTTATAGGTTATATTCTTTCGCCCACCTCCATTTCTGTGTCTGTGACACAACACACACACACACACACACACACACACACACACACACACACACACACACACACACACACACACACACACACACAGCTTTAATTTTGTTCACCAAGTTCTTTCATTATTTCAATGATCTTTAATGGAGTTCAGTCTTGCCTACATTTCTATTTTATATTGCTGCAATGACACAATTTCTCCACTGGTATCATTAAAGTTTTATCTATTAAAATTGTTCAGCAATGTTTATAGTGGAGGGTGATAAGTAGCATTGTAAATGAAGTTTTGTTTTTCAGTGACCCCTTCCTTTATCATCAACACGGGGCTAAACAAGCTCCACTTCACCACGTGGACATTACCTCCATGAGGTAGTCAGACGCATCGTGCACCAGCATGATCAAAGTCCCTGCCCGGATGTAGTTGACCAACCAGGAGAAGCTGATTAGCGTGATGGTGGCGATGTGATGAACTATCTGCTCTTTGAAATCCTGCAGAGGAGCAGACAGTGGGACAAAGTGGAAAAACAAAAGTCAAAGAATATTTAACAGAAACCTTTTTTGTCACTTATTGATCCATCTGGTTATAGGATTTGGTGTGTGCAAATCCTTTTCCTTGAGAGTGCTAGAAATGATTAACCCTGTGTAATAAGTGGATCGTGGAGCGTCACGGTTATAAAGGGAAACAAGATCCTAATAAAAATGGGGGAAACAAGGCGACAGAAGCTTATAAAACCTGTCCAGGAATTCCAAGCCAATTACTACAAAGTGGCTTTGCTCTAAAGTCTACAAACCCGTTTTTTAAACCACATAAAGTAGGTCATGGTATCTGGCAAATCGAGTTAGAAAAGTGCCGAATGAGACATTGAGAAATTGTTCAACTTTCATAACCATCAGCTGAGCAGGAAACCGGTTGTTGGGTCGAAGCAAAGTGAGATTTCTCGCAGAGTTCCAGTGACACATTAACTCACGCAAACAGCAAGAGAACTACATTAGCACTTTAAACATACACATGACACGCCGCTTTCAACATACATCCATAATGGCAGAGATGCTGTGAGATGGAGGAGAAGAGCTGAGTGTGGCCATTATCTTTGAGGACATTTCCACAGCTCTTGCTCTTCCCAGCACAAACTCATGCAGGCTTGATGGGAAAATACTTCATCCAAACCTCAAATACACAATAAACATCAAGCAGTGTTGTGATTGAGTGGACTCAATGACTGCCGTCTGCTCCGATTTCCATTGGTGGAAGTGTTTTTTTCCCTGTAAAGTCTGTAAAGTGTGCTGCTACTGTTTAGGAGGCAGTTATTCTTCACTTACTTTGCGTTTGACATCCGACGCCACACTGAAAAGCAATGAAAAGTAGAAGCCCAGTTCCATCATGTAGTACCAGTACTGGGAGGGCAGCAGGGGCTGGGGAAGAGGAAGAAACACGCACATGCAACAGATCAATCTAATTTGATCCCCTTATCCAAATTAATTTAATGAACAGTCCGTCCATTCTGAGACTACTTATCTTCATTGTTAAAAATAGTACCATACCAAAACAGATTACATACCATTTTGGGGAATCCGTCCCACATTTGCTTCATGTCGTAAAACCATGGTTTCTGCAGAGAAATTAGTAGATTTAACGTTATTGTTGACCTGAACCCACAGCAGCACGCACACATGAAAGACTCCAAATGAGAATATGGACAAGAATAATATTTGTGTCAATGTGAAGCAAGAAACAGAGTTCAATACAGCATCCACATAGTTCTAAATTCTGGGAAAATCGGCAACCACTGATAACTAGTACGGTTATTGTTAGGATAAATTATCGAATGGCTCAAACTCAAATTTACAAAATGTCTTATTTACAAAGTGCCTTTATATGTACAAATAAAGAAACAACACTTATTTTGCTAGGACAACGGGTTAACAAAGTCTTAATCGAGGCTACATTGTAGGTACAGTGGGAATGATAATGATGACGTACACGTACCATTGTTAAATTAGTTAGTTACTGGGAAACCATTATGGTCCCAAACCGGAGACTTGGCTAAAGGCCTGTGTCCCAAATCACTCCCAACACTACACATTAACCCTCGATTTGGTGCCAAACTGTGCAAGGGTCAGTGGCTGGTAGAAACTCCAATTCTCCCCTGGAAAAAAACAGCAAGTCGCTGTGCCATGTCAACAGGAAATGGAAACAACGTGTGTCCCCAGCTGGTGGCAGTTCTATTTCCTCCTCCACACAGTGTCCCTTGCTGGTGTTCCACTTCCACTTGAAATCAAGTGTTGCTCCAAAATACACATTAGGGAGTGGGGGGCGCTTTGCGACGAGGGTGAACTAATCAACTGCGGCGTCTGATGGAACTCAACACCAAGTTTAAATTCCGCACTTCAGCCAAAATAACATTCAGCTGTTTGTATTGCTATGGCCCGAATATGTACAGTTAATGCTGTGACAACGACCACCAGGGAAACTGCTTTTCTTGGGTTACACGTAACAAGCTGCTTACAACACACATATGAGAAAGAAGAAGTACTCACATCGACAAGAACTGCCAGGCCAGCAAAGAAAGCAAGAAGGTAAAAGGTAAATCTCCAACTGTAAGAAAACGCACAGCAAACTCAGGAAGGGACTGGGAAAAGTACAAAAAACGTCAAGGATAGAGTAGAATTGATTCAATTTCTGGAAAATATAAACGGTAGTATTGAGGTTAAATAGAAGGAGATCAGTCTAACACAAAAGACAAACACACTACCAATGGCCCAATTAAAAAGTTTAAGCCCTTTCTGTTTGGGTATAATTCAAGAATGTGATCAGGAACAAAAATAAATCTGTTTTCTCTTGTAGAAAACAAGAAAACAACAGCGGTGTGGTCTATGCATTATGCTCATTATGTCAAAATTACCTGGCTTCCCTGAACTTCTTGACCTTACTCGGCCGGTCCTGGTTCCGCCGTTGCCGAAACCACCTTTGGACCTGCCGCACGGAGCAGCCTGTCTGTTTACTTAAACTTTCTAGACAGCTCTGGCACATGAACAAGAAAGAGAGGAAAAACAGGAAGGGGCAACCTTTACTCACTGGATCACAAATTAGACACATTAAAAACACGTTGCGTGGTGGTTTGGATGTTCAGGAAGTGTGATACAATTATGACTGCTGTGTCGTTATTCCGTTTAACGGTTTCAAAGGCAATAAACACTTGTGGGCCTGTGTGGCTAGTGATGTTTAAGTTGTACCACTGCCAGAGGCCCCATGCCAAGTAGGGCTACTGTGCTATGGGGGGCTGAGAGGGGTTCTCAGTTACCTGTGTGGGATGTTTAGATGCTTTACAGAAATAGGATTCCAGTGTGGGGTTGGGAGCAGCTCTGAAGCGCTGCTTGTCGCTGACTCCGAGCAGAGAGGCCAGAGGGGTTGCCACCGTCCTGAAGGGGGCAAACATTGGAAATATGAAGAAATTTCAACAGATGAGGTTGTTTGATCCAGTTATACAAGTCGGAGAAAAGATGCAAAGCACACAAGCTCAGCAAACAGTCCTGTGATGAGCTTAGAAAACAAAACAAAATAAACACAGATTTACATACGACTGAAAACGCCCAAAGGAGGGCGACATTAAGGAGAACTCTTGATAACCAACCTCTCGAATATCTGCCTGACAACGAGGAAGCAGAGAGCGATGGGGAGGGCTGCCCAGAGGTCTCCCATTTTAGGATAGACCTTGCCATCGTGGTCCTTGAGATCGGCCCAGCCCAGGCCCTCAGGAAACCAAATCCAGTCCTGCCATATCAGCTCCCTCAGCCGTGACAACATCCTGAGACAGGGGGGGAGAGACAATTAAATATGAGATTAACCTGGTTGGGCATCCATAACCCCCACTATTGGTAGTGAGGGGTGGCATTTTCTATTCCAATATGCAACAAGAAAATAACTTGAGAGTACACCGAAGACAGCATCTGGAACCTCATTTTGTTTGTATTTTTTATTTTTCTACATTGTTGCACAGCTACACAAGCTGAAACTGAACGATGGGCAATATTTCACACATCTGGACATGGCTGGTGTTTCCAAACATTCCATAAATATAAAATAAATCTGTACTAAAGCCCCCAAGGGGACTGAATCACCACTTAATTGGTTTCCTTTCTAAAAACAACATGAGCAAATGAGACAATAAGCAAGATCATTGGTAATGTTTCTACAAGATGAATCCATACACTTAACACTGGGTCGGATTCCCTGCGAGATTAGACAGAGCAATTTACAGCCCGGAAGCGGAACTCTATCTCTTTTCCAAAAGAGATGGATGCCTAGGGGCGTTCACTAAAATAGATGACGTTAAATAGCGTGAGAACATAGTAAACGTTGTCTTCCAAACAAGTGGAAGTGGAGTCACCTACAGTTTGGCAATTTGTTGTTATTCGCTCCTTTCTAAACAACGCTCACAAAAGACGCCCCTAGCTAAGCTTATCCTCGTGGTTCGGTCCTCCAGTCTACACACACTGGTGGTGAGTGATTCCAACGATCAACTGAAGAAGATATCCGAAATTGACCTTTTCATCAACTCTTCAAATGACGTTTTCGTGAACTCTCGCTTATATCCCAATGAATCATAACTGTCCTCTATATTTCCATATCATGTGATTTCCTCTGTAACATGTGGCCTGCAGATGGCTGCTGCTTGTGCAAGTTGTTCAGGTATACACATAACTGGGAGGGTCACGCCACCCTTGGAGTTATGTCTGCATCTTGTTATTCTACAGCTCGTGAAGGCCGTACCACACTCCCATCTCCAGTTTGTGTGTAGAGATAAGACAATATGATGTTTGCACACACCAGTTATTTTAATTGCTGAAGTAAAACCAGGTGCATGAGTTTTGAGACCTGCAGAACACCCAGATCACTCCCAGACGCCGCTTCCATTTCTCATACAAACTAGAGAATTCTTTAAGCACACCTTTATGCTCGGCCTGTATATATTTCTGCCAATACCACAAACTCTTAGTACTTCTCCTGTGCACCTCGCTGTGGTCACTTGGAGCAAGGACCCAGTGGTTATTAACTTTACTTAAGTCGTACTTTGAATTACTTCTTTACGCACTCCTCCATCTCAGCCGGCGAACCTGTAGGCTCCGGAGGAGGCCGAGTCCAAAGAAAAACGTACACACAACCATGTTGCATTACGGACCACCAGCCACACACACATTATAACCTGTAAAGCATTTCCCTCGGCACTCAGGAATGGCCAAAACTTGTGTTAATTTTTAATGTTAAAAAAACGTGTCAAAAGCTGTCTAGTAGACTTGTGAAAGAAGTAGCCTATTTTTGTATTGATTGATATTTTATATTAGCGAAAAACAGCATCTGATGCATAAATATAGGCCAAATCTGCACAGATGCATAATTATCGGCACTCACACACACAAAACCTTCCGCAGCAACAGGATCTGCTGTGAAAGCCCCGGGGCCCAGGATGACATCAGCCCGGCTGTCAGTCCTGGCAGCTTCTCAATGGGAGCTACAATCACCTTTGTCACTCTGGCAGACAGCTAGAATTTTGCCTGGACAAAGTTGTCATTGATGTGTTTTAATAGGGCGAACCATTTGGTGGAGAAAATGTTTTGGGGGGGTTTGTTTTTTTTCCGAGGGAGACCTTCCTTTAATGAGTGAATTAATCGCTGCAAGAGAACAAAGTTATCTTTTGGGACAAGTGCGGTGACTGGGTTGAGGGGGCCGCTCTGCTACATCTTGATAGATCTGTTAACAAGGATTGTTTCCGTGGACTTTGACCAATTCCAAACCTATTACGAACGAACGGTAACAAGCACAGTCTGTCAACCCTCGCAGTGTCAACTTTAAAGCTTGTTGGGAGTTTTACAGTGAAATGTGCCATGTTGAAAGAGTAGTGAAATATCAACTGGGCAGCCCGCTGACCCCGTTCCTTGAATCACCTGGTTCAGAAATCCAACACACCCTGTTTGATACCAAAGTGTGAATTTCATGCAACTGTGCTTCACACTCATGAAAGCGCCATAATACACGTCCCAAATTAATTGATACACAAATTCACAGAGGATGTGAAATAATTCAATAAACTATTAAAGTACACAATGCCTACTATATGGCCCACTTAGTTGTTTGTATGTATGTATGTAAAGAGTAGTGAGAGAAGGGAGTGATGGGAATATACATTTTTGCACTGTCATTGCGTGTTCTGCCATCATTTTACGCTAAACCATAAAATGATGATAAGAAACCAGGGGGAAAAAAACAAACAAACAAAAAAAAAAAACATTAAAATGATATAGTTAAAAACAACAACATATGGTAGGCATTGTGTACTTTAATATTTTAATGAATTATTTCCCATCCTCTGAATATGTGCATCAATTCATTTCGGCATATTTTATCTTGATTTAATGAGAATGACCCATAAACCGCAGATAGATCGCAATTCGTGATTAACAAAGCAAAACGATGATTTGATTCCAGAGCCTTTATGATTAAACCTTCCTTGTGGTCAGGCTGTGCTGACCTTGCATGGACTGAAGTTGCTCTATTGGATCATGTTAACAAGTTATCTAAATGCACCACCAGAGTACTTTATTACACGTGCGGGGCAAATACAGTGGAACTGGCTCTCATGGGCAGGTGGCGAATTGTGTTAATATGTCAACGGTTGCGACCAAAACCCGCTGAAAGCAGCCAAGCAGTGAATTATGTGATTTGACCTTTTCTCTGCTAAACTGGAACTAGAAACCTCCCTGGGGGCCAGTAGATCTGAAGTGCATATTTTTTTTTCTGTCCGCTTCTTGTAGAAACGGGGCACCAGAGAGTTACATTTAACACCTTTAAAAAAGGCCACTTTTAAGGCGAATTTTCTTTTATTAACTGATCATTCTCTTATTGAACAAAGTATTGCTGTAAGGATGGTGCTATAGGTATTTGGGACAGGGCAGAGGTAAGTATTGGGTAGAAACAGGACAGGTTATCAACAAGATAATGCTGTGAACTGTTTCCTTTAGGTCAGACAGCAAGGTAAATGGGACTGGGATCAATCAGTAATTTGATTCCACAGAACTTTGGACAAACACGTAGAAGGATTTACAGCGAAGTACAACAGGCCTGATGTAACTGCCTCCTTTCTTTACATCGCCCATTTTTGTTTCTTTTCTAGCCCCGTGTTTTCTTCTGTCCATCTGTGTTCCCATCGTTTACGCCGCCTTTTCGATTTTAAATGGAACTAATTTCAACAAAAAGAAATACACGGACACATAAACTCTACGTTGAAACTAGGACCTCAAAAATCCAAATGTAGGACTATGACTTATGAGGTAGAGAGAGAATGTGCAATTTGACGGTCAACATGGGTTGCTATGGACAGCGGTCGCCATTTTGGGAGGATCGCTTCCGTTCGATTGGATTGAGAAATAGCTGAAATATACAAAGTGTACAAAACTGGAGAAAGGAAGGGAGAAAAAGAAGGGTGGGGGTTCCACACAAGACGGTTGCAAGACTTCCTGTGGCAGTTTGTCACCCGACAACCCCTCTGAGACGTCTTCTAACTCAGAAATTCACCGACCGACGTTCACAGTCAATGCGAGCGATCCTCTCAATATGGCGGCTGGCTCCGGCAACGCGACATCAGCTTCAGAATCTCTATAATGAAATTTGAAATGTTTTCCCAGCTGTATCCTACATAGGCCAACGTTTTCAATATTATGGTTTATTCAAATTCCAGAGGGTGGTAACAATGAGGGGAATAAACCAGGGCTGGTTGTGAGTGGTTGTCTTTTTATCCCCTCCCCTGGTGCGACATCCAGACTCCACCGCCAATACACATGTATTATAGCTCTGATCAGACAGACGGCTCACTACGCTGTTTGCGTAAAGGCTCTTGGTGAATCGCGCATGCGCAGGCAGGGAGTCTCCGGACATAGCGGATTGTCAGCTCCAACACCGAGTGATGGAGGCATTTTCACACACTTTGTACGCGCGAACCGCCGTCATAAGTAGTCGATTTTGCTTCGGCTGACTTCCAATTAGACATAAAAACAACTTTGGCCACATTTCCGCACTTGAGGAAACTTTGCCAGCCACCGTTTTTTTTTTTTTTTTTTTTGCGTACGTCAAAGAGGCCGGTTATCGAAAAAAAAAAAAATCGGTTATCCCCCCCAGTGTGGGCACCGACAACAACAAATTTCCTGTATTTTCGATCATCGACTAGTCGTACAGTGATTAGGGCCCGTGTTTCCATAACCTTCGCTTATCGCGGTGTCACTGAATAAACACCGTCCAGATTAGGGGGGAACCCAAGGCCTACACGCAGAGTAAAACTTTTTTTTTTTAACCACTTTCCCACAAGGTACGTGGGAGGGGGAGTGTGGGG
>OMKR01104721.1:0-24900 GCA_900302355.1 Cyttopsis rosea | reverse complement strand
CTTCCACCGCGCCTGCAGCCCGTCTCTCTCTCTCTCTCTCTCTCTCTCTCTCTCTCTCTCTCTCTCTCTCCCCCCCCTCCCCCCCCCCTCTCTCTCTCTCTCTCTCTCTCTCTCTCTCTCTCTTCCTCCCCATGACAACCACATTAATTAAAGTAGTTGAACAATCAGGTACTAGAGGAATGCCACCCCCAGACTAATACTTTTGATCCTTATCAGACACACACTAATTGCAGTTTGTTTCGACGTGCACCCCCCACCCCCAACTCACACACACATCTAAACCTCCTTAATCGCAGTTGCATCTTGTCATGTGTGTGTGTGTGTGTGTGTGTGTGTGTGTGTGTGTGTGCGTGTGTGTGTTGCATGAGAATATGCATTTCTGAACATTAAACCATATTAGACTATGAGTGAGTGTGGGGTTATTTTCAATAGGAATTATTAGGTAAGTAGTGACACCTAGTGGTGAAGAGAAGCAATAATAGGTCCACATATGCGCTCTGTTGTTTAATCCAAATAGGCATGAAGAATATTCATGAATTTTTCACATTTTCACACATTTCACATTTATGACATTTTTACTATATGAAGAAAATGTGGTATCAGTATTCGTGAATATCTCCAATACAAGAAAAAGGGACTGTGGTGTGGGGGCGGTGTGATATAAGCAGTCAACCGGTCTTGGGTCTAGTTAATTGGGCCCAGGATCAGGATTGGCTGTGCACCTGTTGCTCATGAGAAGAACTGATGAGCAACAGGTTAAAATCACCCGTCCCCACACCCAGGAGTGAGCCCTTGTCATGTCATCTGCTGCTGGCTTGCAACATCTTGCCATCTCTGCAAATAAAGTTGTTTGTTTGCGACATCATCGCCTGTGTTGGAAATCCCTGGAAAAGCCACTTGTGTGGCTGGCGGAACTGGCGCCTGAACAGGGACCTTCCGACACGGGGAAGGGACACAGAAGGGCTGTCCGACGACGCCCTGGAGCCACCAGCAACTCGACGGATGGCCGCAGCACACAGCACCTGGTATTCCCAGGCGGTCTCCCATCCAAGTACTAACCAAGCCTGACCCTGTTTAGCTTCCGAGATCGGACGAGTTCGGGCGCAATCAGAGTGGTATGGCCGTGCGCCATACCACCTGGTCATTTTAGGTATGGTAACCCTGTTTCAGAGTCCAGACATTTATTGTATTTTCTTCTTTTTTTTTTTTGATGAGCAACAGGTTAAAATCTCCCGTCCCCACACACAGGAGGGAGCCCTTGTCATGACAACACATATTCCATCTGCTCCCAGCTTGCAACATCTCGCCATCTCTGCAAATAAATTTGTTTGGTTTGTTTGCAACATCATCACCTGTGTTGGAGATCCCTGGAAAAGCCACTTTGGTGGCGTGTGGCTGGCAGAACTGCCACAGGGACATATTAAAAATGTCTGTTTTGTCTGCTATTTGACGCATATACACTTACATATACACTCTGTGGAACGAAAACAAAAAATCTGACAATGCAATACAAAGCTATGAATCTATTGTGATTTGTAAAAGTAATGGATCCAATATGTACTCTGTAAAGTCTGGTACTTAATGTTGGAATATAACTGACTTTCCCCAGATAGATAGATTAAATTATATTCTACTGTAAAACCTTTTGCAATGTGCTTTACCCCAAAATGTTTGAAAATGTATTAAATGTGCTTGAAAAGTCTTGATTTAAGGTCCTTGGTTATAATAGTTTTTTCAGGTCCTTTTATACTTTTTCTAAAACTTCCACTTTGGACTGCTTACAACATGTAAAAATAGGTTCAGTAACAATGTGTACGATACAATTGCGTCAAATGGTACCATCTGGTGGAAGAGGAGAAAATTGTCTGTCACGGAAATTCTTAGAAATAAGAAAGATAATCTGGTAATATATGTGGAAATGAGCAATGCATAGAGATATGACATATGAAATATTATATAATATGCTTTGCTTTTTATTCAAACATTTAGTCTAGTGCTGATTATAATTCCACAGAAAAGGATATGTTCTTGTACATTACCTTTTTCTTTATGGTTCTTCACATAATCTTTCTACCTTATTACTTCAAATTTAGAGCTACTTTTAATAGTGATATTCTGTTTTTTATTGTAATTGTCTTTTCATTAAAATCTCAACAATGTAAAATAAATATTTTAAAAAACAACCTCAAAACCTAAATCCAATTAAGATGAGGTTTGTTGATTGAAACTGAATAATAATTAACTGCTAATTAACTAAGATAAATAAAAGAGTATAAATCCCACAACATACCCACAACTAGTCCCCCACTTAGTCCAAAACTGCAGAATATCATATTTACAGTACAGTATGTATATTTGATTGAATAGATAAACTTGTTATCTCATTGTCTGTTTATTTTGAACTTTGAACATAAATATTTAATTGGACATGAATGAAACATTTATAATGCTACTTAACCAGTGTAGTTTATCTCTGTGTGCTCTGATCATGGAGCAAGAACCTTTTTGATAAGATGGATGGATATGGTTTAATATCTCCATGAAGGACAATAAGTAATTAAAATCCATGCAATGTATACAAGTTTAATATTCCCTAATTCTCTCTCTCTCTAGTACACATAAAACACCATAGACTTTAACTCTTTAATATGATCACCATCAAATTAATCATGTTATAGTGACTTTTCTAAATTAGATATAACCCTGCACATTGTAGATATTTTATGAGATGTGACAGTTATTCCAAACAGATATACTCACAATTTTTTAATGGACAGAAGTTGAATATAACGACGCACAGCAGTCTCAGTTTCATTAAAATTAGCATAGAATACAGACAGCAAGCAGATCTTATAGGAAAAGATGTGAGATCGCCGGGCTCTTCCAGGCCACTTTGATAAGATGAACAATGGTGCCCTGTTCTACCGTGCATGTGTGTGTGTGTGTGTTTGTATGTGTGTGTATGCGTATGTGTGTACCTCATCACAAGGCAGGGCCGAGGGTGGCGATGGACCAAGGGTAGGGATGACAGGCACCGACCATCTTCACCGGGTCAATATCTTACCCGGAGGCACCATACTTATTCTGGACTTTGCCTCAGACATTGCAGACATCATCGCCATTTGCTGAGCACCAATCATTCTCATTATCAGTGTACGTATCACATGAAACACACAACACCCTATAATCATTAGAATTACAAGAACTACCAGGAGTATAATTCCTGCTTTGGCCAACAGTGCCCCCCATTTCCCAAACATCTTCTCCAGCCAGTCCATTGCCCATTGGCCATGACCCGCGTTCATTTTCAGTTCCACTTGGAGGTTTGGGCATGGCCTGGATGAACTTCCCATCTGGAGCAGTGTAATTGGGAATTTAGGTGCAGCACTGGTCTCCAAACATGGCGCATACCCCTTGTTCCTCTGCAAGGACCATGTCTATAGCCTGTCGGTTTTGCCAGGCCATCCGCGAGGTGGCATCCAACTGCTCACCCAATGCTTCAAACAAATCAAACGAGTAGTTGGCAAAATGCTGCTGATTGTAATAGATATAGTTACTCCAGTCTACATTTTTAATAATGGTACACCAAGGGCATATTATGGAAGTGACTCCTCTTGCAATCTGATTTTGGGCTTTAAACTCGTTGGGGACCCCTCTTGGAACTCCAATCGACATAAACTGTGGGGGCGTCTGATGGCATATTAGTGCCGGCATGAATCATGTGCATGTGTGGGGTGCGATTTCTATGCGGTGGGTTTGGGCATTCATTACGGTTGGGGCATCAGATGCGGTGAACCCAGCATCCTATAGTTGTTGCAATGTTAGGGGTTGAGGCAACTGGGAGAGAGTAACCTCTTTACTACCGAACCTCTCGAATATACAATTGTGTGGGTTAACCGCTTTTTCGCCTGTAGTGCAGTATACCCCAGGCCCGATACCAGTGAACCAGACGAAGCGGCATCTCAATTTAGGAGTAACTGCCACATCGGCTATGCACATGGATCAAAATCATTTGCACCGCAGTCAACTCCCCTTGAATTTAACGGTGGACGCCTGTTTTTAGCCGGGGCCGAGGAGAATCCCTGGGGGCCACAGTTAGTGATCCCATACGGCAGGGAAATCACAGTTAAGTGGGGCCATAATATACTCATGGGAGGGAGAGACAAAATAAATATTTACATTTCAAAATTAGTAAATAGGTCATCTTTAAAACAAAAATAGATAATTCCATCCACGACCTTCTGGAGGGTCCTGCCTGGTTCTGGGGATGGCGTGCAGTGGGGGAGGTGGAGCCACCCGTCCCTCCCCCGGACCTTGGCTGAATTGTTTAGCATAGTTAATCAACTCACTCTCACATTGTTCTAGTGACGGACCCTTATGGGGTCCTCTCAAATAGAGGACTAGCATTAATCCCCAGTCCTCATTTCCTGGGGTCAGGTGTGTGTTACGCTATCTGAAGCCCGGAGCGGTGTTGCTGGACTCGCTTCTGGTTCTTTGGGTTCTTCACATTTTCGCTTTGCTTTGCCGTTATTGCCTGCTGAACTGCACACGGCATCTCAACACCGTCTGGAGAGGTGTCTCCACAGGGTAACAGGTACTCATTAGGTCAGTCATGTCTTCCCTCCCCTTTTTTTTCTTTTTCTTTTGGTTTATGATTTTTTATTTTTTATTTATCAGTAAAACCATTTTATTACATTCTTTGATTACAAACACCCCAAATTTCCTGTGAAAGGTTCCCATCTTACAATTTCTAGGAAGATGATCTGTTCAAAATAGTACAGCATCATTTGTTATATTATCACTCAAAATTGGCAGTCTAGAGATAAAACAAAATCCAAATAAAGTAAAACTCAACTCTCCAAGTGATTAATTTCTAAAAATAAAATTGACCCAAACACATTGAATGAATACAACATACAAAAATAATAAAATAAATCAAAATTCAACATACAAAATTAATAAAATGAATCTAAATTCAACAACTCACCAGAAAGAAATGGCAAATTGGTCACACAGCACTAGTGACAATATATCTCTTGTACATACAACTGAAAACATACAAAAGAAAACACAACATTATTAACACGGGCTGCTCTTTACATCTGTATGTTATTTTTATTTAATTTATCTATGTATTTATTTATTTATAAAAAAAATTCTGAGTCATCTACTAGATTCTCTCAATGGTCAGTCTGTCCGGTCACTCACGTACGTATAACTAAGTGTGTGTCTCTTAGAGGCACAGGTGGGTGGGGTTAGTGCAACTCACACACACACACACACGTGCGCATTGACGTCACATTCACTCTGCTCCGCGGCGATTCTCCTCACTCTGTCTCTAGCTCTGCGTCAACCACTTCCTATTCCCCACCTCTCCTCCGTCTTCCCTTCAGTTCTCCCTCGTCTCCAACACAACACAATTTATTCGGCAGACTACAGGCTCGGCGGCCACAGAACGTGCCGACACACTCAGGGTCACACGATTTCACGGATTCACAATACCAATCATGAGCGCGATTCTAACCTTAACTTTATCTTTTAAACATTGTTGGAACACTCGTCCCTCTACAACTGATAACACATCAACACAAGCAATCACATCAACAGCGCTTTTCTCTCGGATCCGTTACACCAAACAATCAGATTCGTCCGTACTATTCTGTCGGTGATAGGCCACTGCGCACTATAGTCTTCCACAGACTCTCTTTGTAGCTAAGGGCAATTTTCGGCTCACAGCGCCGTGTGTACCCCTGCTATAGCAGAGCACTTTTTCACGGGTCTATGCGCTTCAAGCCCTCTGCGGCCAAGCGATTTTCAGTCCTAAATTTATAGCTTTAGAACTTTAGAAATTCTACCAATACTGTTACATCCGATATATATTTTATAATAGAGACTCCTTATAATGTCTCAAAGTGGGTTGTCTGTACCCTTTTAACTCTGGTATCCTTTTTTCCCGTTGTATGTCACACATCTGTATGTTTTTCCTCTTTTTTATATACGTTACCAGATTCTAGAATTCATTTACAGGAGGTACGCGATCTACCGGACCACGTTTGATCCACATGTTAGTATTTTTGGAGGAGAAGTTAGTTAAAAACCGTGTTTTCTTCACCCCTGTTGGTGAAACCAAAAGGTCCCGTGACAACACTGCAGATTACTGATACACATGTTACAGTCGATGTTACGGTGAATGGTAGTCTACTATCAATGTTATACTTCATAGTCAAAACCAGATGTGTTGTCATTGTAACATAAGGGTGTATTCCATTACAGACAATTAATTTGGTTACACATCTTCCTGAATTGTAGTTAGTTATAACAATAACCATAATAAATTACACAGTGAAAGGAACATGTATTTGTGTCTGTTATGAAATAGGATTATTTTTGTGTTTTCGTGTTCCAGATGCCACAAAGCAGCCAAAGTTCCAAGGTAGCAAAGAAGCAGTGGGCAGCACGTGCTGCCTTAGAGGTCAGTCCTCTTTAAAAAAGAAATTCCGAACAAAACTCTGAAAACCCTGAAAAAAAACTGTGAAACAAGGACTGAAACAACCCCTGAACGCCTAAAAACACGAAGCAGCTCATTCCGAATTACCGGTAACTCACGAGGTAGGTGCTGTGTTTGGAACGTGGATAATGTAGCATAACCTTTATTACTTTATTACTTTATTACTAATAACCTTTATTATGTTTGAAAGGAATTAGGTTAAAGTATTACCAGTAGACAATTGTATTAAACAAAGCGCACAACCATTGTGACGTTACGTATCCCAACGGCTTTTTAACAAACTAGTTTCGCCGAGACACCTCATCATAGTCTAGAATGAACAATTAACTGTTAAACAAGCCAAACGTTAGTTATTTGTATTAGTCCTTAGATATTAAGACAAATTCCAAATTCATGGTAGTGCAAACATATATATTTCTACAGATATGTCTATGTTGAATACACAACATACACATCCATTGTGTATGTCTTCTTGAATTGTAGTTAGTTATAACATTAACCATCATAAATGACACAGTGAAAAGAACATGGATTTATTGTGTTGGTGTTATGAAATATGCATTCATTTTGTGTCCAGATGTCACAGAGAAGCTGAAGTTTGAACCTCCAAGAGGAGGGACTGTTGGAAATAGTCGGTAAAATAACCTCAACTACTTTAACAGACATACAGTATCTGCCTCAACATTCACAATAAACTCCACCGCTGTCTAAGCTGTAAGAGCTACCAACTCAGTGCTTCATACCAGGCAAACATCAGTGGCACTCTAAAACTTAAAGATGATGGAGTGCTGAAAGTTACTTAGTGTTAGTAGGTTAAGTTAGGTAAGTTAGTAGGGTGGCTACTTCCGACACCTATACTGAGGCCAAAATGGTCACTAATATTATCAACATTAACCTGGATGAAGCAGCAACAACAGCTGCACCAGATAAGTTGTTTATTGACCCTTTCTAAAGATGGCCTTCTTTGTGCACCAAAAGAACTATTAAGGCTACATGTCGGACGATGTTTAAACACATTATATTACTATATTTTGTTCAACTGTTTTGGCCAAGTTCAATAAAACACTTATCTTGTACAAGTTGTCATGCTTTTTCCGCTATTTAGTATTTTCTCCTAAACCTTTTCCTTTAACTCCTCCTACAAATTTAGTACAAATATGCTAAGTGTTCGCCAGAAGCAGTCTATCAAATTACAGCATAAATTAGACTGGGTTAGCAATGGCGGCTCTGCATTTAATTTGATGGTCATACATTAACCTTAATAAATTCTTCATCATTGCGATTAGGGCTTGTAGATCGTTTCGTCACACGTCACATCGACTAACCTGGATCCTAGCATTGCTGCCTGCAGCTATATTTATTATTATTATTATTATTATTATCATTATTATGCCTAAATCCAAAATAGGTGCAGTACCTGTTAGCGCCGCTAGGTGGGGTTAAGGGCCGAGGAGGAGGGATACAAGTAGTCTACCTGTGGGACACGTCTCCATTTCCCGGTGACGTCACTGGACGGCTGTGTATTTGCAGGTACGGGTTTGAATCATTAAACAAACTGGACACATTGTTGTGATTATTATTAATATTCACTCTGATTGGATGCATCCTATGTCATGTGGAAATGTTCAAAGTGTAAATATGTCAAATTAGACACGTACATTTTAACCCCAAGTACCAATGTAATGTATGTAACAGAAGTAGAGGTACTCAGACCTTTTACTTAAGTACAATTATAAATCCCCAGACGAGTAAGAGTGAAAGTACCACATTGACATTTCTAATTAAGTAATAAATATATAAGTACTCGCTCCTAAATGTACTTAAAGTATTAAAAGTAGAAGTACTTAGCACTTAGCACTTATCCAGTCTGTCATATCCAGTGTCCTGATATGACATATAAACCATAAAACGGTATAAAGTTCGACTCATTGATTCATAGGTTGTTGTTGTTGTTGTTGTTTTAACAATGATCCAAAAGAACAATTCCTAACTTCTCATTGGTCATCACAAAGCACAATGGCTGTCAATCAAACTATCTTTTGCAGGTTTAATGAGCAGAGCCTGAGCATCCTGGACAGAAATGGGTTCTCTGTGAAAACATGGACATTCCAGGCAGTCATCAATCCTAGAAGAAGAAAGAAAGAAAGAAGCTCTAGTATGAATCAGTAGCAATTGGAAGCTCTGTGCGTGTCAAAACAGGCCGCTCCGATTTACCTCCACCTGAGGGAATCCAAACTGGCTACGCTGCATGCTTGGTCAGTTAAGCAGATACTTCTCGGTCGCTTTGTAGCTCTCACGGTTGTTTCACGGTTCGGTGTTTTCATGCCTACCAGAAGATAGTACGCGTATCACAACTTGGCGGCGGGCCCAAATGTTCTTGTCCTATGTAATTTCCTGGTCTCCAGAGAGCCACCGTTAAAACAACAGCCTTTGCTTTTCTCTTATCAGTGAGTTTTACAACTCTCAGCTCCCTGCAGGCGGTGGTGGTTAGAGTTCACCACGCCTCAGAGCTTCCTTCCCTGGTCTGTCCGCAGCAAGTCAGGACGTCGGGAACCGAACGGTGAGAGATCTCGGCCGTGACATTTTTATTTTAGAACCGGGTAAGTTCCTCCGGTCTCCATGGCGATGCTTACATATGTGAGCAGGTATTTTACGAGATAGTAAAAGGTGGAGTGGGAGGTTTTATAGGTCCGTTTAAGTGCTTTCCAAAGGGTACCATTATTAACTACAAAGCATGTTTTAGCATACTGTTATGGCAGGTTACTAAAACATTTGCAGCGGATGTTATTGTTAGTTTTCGTCTGCATTTCTATCTCTTTGAACCTGTTCAATTCAAGACAGTTAAATTCATTTAAATACAAGGCGTGTTTGTCACCGATGGGAAATGAGTGAGTCTAACAATGGGGGATTTAGGATGCTGTGCTGTATAGTTTCAAAGATGACCGTTTCAACGCCATCCCAAAAGCTGCTGAACTGACACTTAACTAGCTAGCTATGACATAGAGAATGAATGTGAGGTACAGAAATGTATATCTTGAAGTGTATCCATTGGCTGGCCTTGTAGTGCATTATACTCACAGTTGATGCTTCACTACCTGACGCTGTGTCAATGGTTTTCCTTATTCTTTTACAGGTCAAAGGGGGGGATTTCCAGCAAACAGCCATGTCTACAAAAGGTAAAACATATCTCCACCCAAGAGAGATCCTAAGTGCCCCAAGAAAGTCATTGTTGAAAGTCACCTGAACGGGCTTTCAAAGTATCTCTAAGAGACTCCTGTTTGCTGTCCTGTGGGTTTTGTTTACCTGCTTTGTGTAAGGACTGTTGCAACATGAGCTTCAAGCAAAGATAGATTAACGCCCGCCCACAGCGCTTCTCTGTTTCTCTAACTGATTGGAGGATCTGAACTACAGTCCAGTGTTTTGTCAGATCTGTTTAGAATGGAGGGAATATCAACAGATTTCAAATATCATTAAACCCTTCTTGCATAGAACATTACTTTTTCATGCCATTTCCCATCAGAAATCGTAGTTATTCTAAAGCGGATAACCAGACCTAAAAAGGTCCAAAGAAAAGTGTCTAAAATTTCTTAGCAGAAATCTAAATGGAGCAATTAACAATATTTTCTTTCATATTTAAAATCTGCCAGCAGATGATGTCTATGCTTATGCCCTGTCCAAGAGCCTTATGAAGGTTTCGTCACCCGCGACCGTGGGACTCTATTCCTCGTGTCCGGATCGAATCAACATGCTGCTCAGATGTATAGAAGGTAGGAAGAGTTTGATCGTGTCTCAACTTGACTGCCTGATGGTCTATAGCTCCATTCAGATTCCTTCAAAATGTATTGTGGGGGCTTAATTTGCATTTGTATCTAAAGATCCAATAATCTGTTTATTTTGATAGGATTCATTAACAATACAAAGTCAAACAAACCTCACTGCAAAATTGCCTTAAATAAATTTCGCCCTCAAAAAGAAATCACAGAGACATTTAGTCATGAGCTTAGATAGCTTGTGTTGGTTTTTATATGGTATTTGAGGCTCAGTATAGACAAGTTGTATGAACGCTGACATTGGACAGACATCAAATATTTGATGACTCAAACATAAGACCAGTACCAATAGTAAAAGTATTGAACACATCAATGAATAAAATATATTGTATATTTTAACCACTATTTGGATCCATCTTTGGAGGAAATTAAACTGATTTAAGTGGATATTTAAAAAAAAACCACTCATTAAATTGTCATCAAATCAGCTTAAAAAGAGCGATTCCATTTAATGTCTTTCCATCCAACGTGTTGAAACCAGCGCACCTTGAGCAAGAGGCCTTGAAGATGGAACGAGAATACAGAGGAAGATCCAGGCCTCGCCAGGTAAAGGGCTCCTTCACTGGCTTCCTCACCCTCATCGGCCGCCTGCTCTTCTACAATCCCGTGTGGACGGAGGAGAACCTGCAGCGTACCAACGTTCGCTTCCTCCATGTCCATTTCAGTGCCTGGCACTTTGCAGGCAGCGACCTGCTTTGGGCAGGGCTGGTGCTGCGACTCTTTCTGGCCATGCAGGTGCATTTTGGGAAGTTGCCACTCGCACTATACCGGGTGCTTCAGTACAGAGAAGAGGACATTGTCGAACAGAAGGTTCCTGGTTTATCCTCCTTGGAATATGGCTTGTTGATATTAAATAGTCTATCATAGGCATGACCATGTTCCTCACTACACATCACAATGTCTGATGGTGCGATCTGATCTTGTATCTTTCATTCTTTCTAATATCAAGGTTGTTGAGAACAGCCATCAAGACTGGAGGTCCAAGAAGCTCTGCTGCTGCCCACTATGGCTTCTGCTCCTCTTCGTTCTCCTCATCAGTGTGGTCATCGTAGTACTTCTGGTGTTGTTCGGTTTCCCCAAACCAGTGGTGGAAACCATTGAGGGAGAGAAAGGAACTGCCGCAGCCCAGGTGGGCGTTCTGGAGGGCCTGGCCATCGCCTCGCTGGGAGTGCCCGCCGCGGGCGCTGCCAAATTCATCTTCCAGGTGGCCAAGAGCCTCATCTTCAACCCCAACAGCAACATCAGGAGAGAAATGAACAACGAGCAGGTCAGCAACCAGCTGGGCTTCATGAACGAGGTGAGGGAGCAGATGTGGCTGCTGGGCAGCTTCATCCACTTTGCGGAGCTGGTTGAGAGGAGAAAGATCAGGGTCGTGTTGAGCATCACAAACCTGGACCGCTGCTCCCCCAAGAGAATAGTTTCAGTCCTGGATGCCATCAACATCCTGCTTTCAGACGAGGAAAGCCCCTTTATTTCCATTCTGGCCATCAACCCTGAAGTGGTCATACAGAAAGTGAACTTTGCAGACGGCTATTTTTGTAAAGAAGAGAGAGCCCACGCATTTATGAACCGCATCGTTACGCTGGCCTTCACCGTCCCGCCACTGACGGACGTGTCCAAACGCAAGGTGTTCTATAGCCTCACGAGCCAGTGGAAAAGGGCAGAGGATGAAAAGGAACGCGGGCATAAACTGAGAGATGCCGAAGGCAGCAAGTCATTGCTGGATGTACCTTCATTGGAGAGAGTACTGCCAACCATGGAGTCAACTCTGCCGTTGATGGATAAAAGCGCAGCAGCCTTGGAGCTGAGAGAGGAAGAGACGCAGAGTCTAATCGCCTCTGCTTTCGACAGCATCTTGGTCAGTGGCAAGCTGAACAAGTACATATTAGATGACGCCATGTCTATGAGAAGAGTGGTCAACTCCATTCGAGTGTCTGTGACCGTCATGAAAGCCTTAAAGATGGAGATGCCGCTGCCGGAGCGCATTGCAGCTTGGGTCGTTTTGGCCAATCACTGGCCCTGTCGCCTTAGCTGGATCCTCCAGTGTCTGGAAGACGATCAGCAGAGATCAGAAATAGATGAGAATAACGTGGCAGTAGCTGACGAGTCAAAGACCCTGTGGGAGATCTTCAGCGAGTCCAGATCAGAGCTCTACGTGATCAGGGAACAAATAGATGAGCTCCTAGAGCAGGATACTGACCCTGAGATGTTTGAGATGTTCCTCAAGATAGATTTCCCCTTCACAGTGAAGGACATGGTCAAGTTTGAACCCGCAACGGTCAACCTGGATCACACAATCAGAAAAGAGATGGGTCGGATCAGAGGAATATCCAGGCTGAAGGATTCCGGTTGGATGAGGAACATAGCCCCTTTGCCGATCAAAACTATCATCAACATGAGTGTAGAAGATGTTTGCACGGAGGTAGGCTTTTATTTTTTTACATATTAATTCCCATTAATACATTCCTATGAACTACAATTGAGCATTAATCTACTTTTACCATGTCACATTTTCTCTTAGCTGGAGAAGATGAAATTCCCTAATAAATATGCCAAGATCGTGATAGACAATGACCTTGACGGCCCATCGCTGGTCTTTGGTGATGCAGAGGACCTGAAGACGCTCCTTAAAATGACCTTTGGCGAGTGGACAACTTTTAGACTGCACTTCCTGGGTTTCCCCTTACATAAGGCTGTGAAACTGATCTCCAACCATGTGAGGAAGCAACCTTCTCCACTCCAACATTTCCACTCTCATCATCATTCACCTGCTCACAGTTCAGATTTCAGTTAAATGTGTCTCTTGTAAGGGACAGGTCGTTTCATTAAGAATTGGAGACAAATATTGTATTCCCAACAACGGGTCTTTTAGTAGGCCTACTTGACTTTCCATTATGTGCCAAGACAATAAGCTATACGTGTTTTCTGTATTCCTTTGTCTTGGCTGGACAAAGCCATCTTTATGGGTGATGACTAATTATCTGCTGCGCACGTACTGTATCAATTGTTTATCGTTATTTTTATGGGTTAAATTTTTTATAAACATGTCAACTTTCATCTTTTAGGTCTACTCTTTGTCAGGGGTCAAAGGGGAGGGGAGCGGACCATAGTTTGGGAACCCCTGGACTAAGTGTGTGTGTAGAATTTAATGTACCCGTGTGAAAACCACCAGGTCTTTCATCAGCAAACTAACGTCAACGTTCACCATAGTGCTTATATTTGTGGTATAGCTGGGAAATGGTATGAAGGACAACACTGTGGTGTGATTGTGATAGCTTTATTTAACACTCACTGGTGAATAAGTAAATAAACGACAATATCTCTGCGCATCAGTCAACTTTCACCCCACCTCACCCCTGGGTTGATAACTCCATTTTCACATCAACAGACAGAAGTTACAGCATGGTCCAACCAAAACTTCATCCATTAGAACAATTTATATATATTTTAGTTGTGTATTTTGGGACAGAACTTGCATCATGGCAAATCAATTAAAGTATTTTTACTACTAGCGTGTGTGTGTGCGCGTGTGAGTGTACATATATAAATGTGTCATATTGAGAAACAAAACCTTTGACTGAATCTTTTAACATTCATTTAAGCAGTCAAGTACCTCTTGAAAAGCAACCTCTTCCAATGGTTCACATTTAGCTTAAGTATAGCTGCATTATTTTAATTGAATGATAAGAGTAAAGTAAACATTTTATAGCTCCAATATTGCAACTGACATTCAACCACTTGAATGTCAAATGTAAAGCAAATGTAGTCTTAATTGTCAAACAGTACTCCAGACACACTAAATGCTGTTAGCACTTTATACTCAACTTGTAAGTATAACACACAGGGGGGAAAGCATAACTGCAATATCCTCTGCTAGCTTTCATATACCACTTTAACAATTACCCACAAGTCAGCTTGCTGTAATGTAACTTATTAACCAACTTATTAAAGCCTGGATTGAGCTTGTTTGACAGACCTTGGAACACACTTCTCAGTCAATAGTGAAAATGTTCTAGTTGAATGTTCTGGTATCATTACGTTTGTATTTATGATTAAGACAAAAACATGCAATGTTACAATTTCATAACACTCCATCTGGAAATATAAAAGTATAATAAAAAAACATTTGCATATTTAGATATGTAGGCTATATAGGTTATGTTTTGAAGGCACAAGACATTTACTGCCACATTACACCAATTACTGCAGCAACCACACAGTGTTTTTGTTTGCATAGCGGAAATAATCATTTAAAAAAGTTGTTTGTTAGTTATATAAGACACACACCGCTTCAAGGTCACCCAGCGGAATCTTTTAAGGGCTGCTTTTAGTTTAAGTTCAATGACGTAGACAACCATCATGCATGCATATCAAAATTAAAATCTGGCAGTAGGAATGTTAAGCAAAATAGAAATATCATAGTTAGTAGAATGCAAGTATATCCTTTGTGGGGATTTGGTTTCAGATCGCACTCAATATCAGGCTACAACAGTCAATACTCCTCAGTAAAAGGAAGTGGCATTAGGAATGTGGCAAAATAGTCGTTTATAGTTTGCAGTCATGCCAAAAATAAGTGTCCCCGGCTTCGAGAAAGAACAACTAGAGGACAATTCCAGGTTCAGAGATTTAAAGTACCGTTGTACTTCTTGGTCGTGCGAATTCACAAATCCAGACTGTTGACTCAATGTTTTTGGAAGGACTTTTTGACTTCCAGAACCTGGAAGGTCCAGCCCTGTATTTCTGTCAGCCAAAAGCCAAAAGCTTCTTATAGTCGAAGTAAGTATTACATTTGTGTATTTTTGTGGATGTCGACTAGTCGATTTAGTTGGTAGTGCAAAGCAACTGGTTGACTTATCCCTAATCATGCAGCAGACATTTTGTTTTAATTCTGAATCGGTATCGCCAGTGACTTCACCACAACCAACATTCGCAACAGCCACAACCGTGGCAGCTATAAATGACAATTGGAAAAAGAAATGTATTTACCATTTTTAGATGTATATTAATAGTACAGTGGCCACATATTGTAGCGTATTTCAGCAGTATTTGGCATAAGAGGTTTCAACAAAAACGTTCCATGGCTACCAGTTGGCCATGTGCCCTGCAGCACATCACTTCCTGCCAAGGGCCTCCGCCAGCTTTTTCAGCCTTTTCTTCAGCTCCAAAGGAAACTTCTCGTAACATTTCTTACACACGGGCTTCATGTCAAACTCCACAAACTTGTTCCTAGAAGAGGGAGGAAATAAATTAATGTATACGGCTGCCTGACTTCAAATGAATGGTCTCATTCACTGGGCGATTTAGGCGAAATAGTGCCAGGAATTGGCCACCGATGGGCATTGCAACAACACAAGCAGAGCTCTCATGCTGTGTCCAGAGTGGCATACTACTTAGTACACAAAATTTGTGTTTAGTATGTCCGAAACTATATTATGTCCAAAAGTACCAGGATGACATACTACATCCAATGAAAAATTGTCATATGCAGTGATCAGGTGTATCCCACAATGCATTGTGACGATTTAGAGCGTCCCAGATGCCATCATTCTTCTACTCACATACTACACTAGACGGTAGTACACACATGTAGTGTGGAGTGCATAGTGAGCCATTCTGGACAAAAGCGGGCAGGTCAGTTTGTCTGTATTAAAATTCAGATAGTTCCACAGCAATGTGAGTTATAATAATAGAAAGGGTGGAATTTCCTTAAAGGATGCCAATAAAAAAAAAATGTCCAACATGATCAAAGAAATAATAACATTATAACAATAATGAACAAAAATCATGCATAGAATGATAAAGTGGA
This sequence comes from Cyttopsis rosea, assembly GCA_900302355.1. NCBI lineage: Eukaryota > Metazoa > Chordata > Actinopteri > Zeiformes > Parazenidae > Cyttopsis > Cyttopsis rosea. The sequence goes on along the minus strand of OMKR01104721.1, from coordinate 8,756 downwards.
AGAAACGGAGACAATAAATGTGAAGCACAACAAATAAAAAAAAGTCAGCAATGTTACCAACCAACAGATTTGGGAGAGGGTTATGGAATGGAGTGCTAAGATGAAGAGAAAGAGAGAGAGAGAGGAGAAAGAAGAAATCTACAGACAGACGGCAGGCTTTTTCTTGCGCTCCTTGGCGTCCCGTTCGCGGCGGGCAAGGCGGCGTTTGAGCTCCTCGGGCAGCCGCTCGTAGCAGTGCTTGCATACTGGCTTCAGGTCGATCTCCACAAACTTCTCTCTGGCCCACGGCAAGCGCAGCAGAGAGCAAGGGGGCAGCGGAGGAAGAGAAAATAGGAAGATAGAAAGTAGAAACAATGATGTCTAGAAGAACAGGTTAGGGCCGGACTGGTGCAGCAGGAGGGTTAAAAGGGTTCAGAGAAAGCCCGGTTAGAAGCATGAGAAGTGTAACCAGTTAGAAGGCTGGACCAAGTGGATTGGAGGTGAGAGGTGTGACTTACTTGAGGGTGAGTTTTGTGTTGCAGGTGGAGCAAGAGAAACAGCTGACGCACCAGGCCTTGTTGAGGGCCGACACCACTGTTGGCAAGAGGGGAAATTGAGGAATGGTCAATGGTTCTTGATAAAACTGATGAACAAGTCCCGAAAATAAAGAACTCTGTAGTGACTCCAGATCCTAGTCTGTGTACACAAATGGTGACAATGTAAAAGAGTAATTTGAAATGGTTGACGTTGCATTGAAGTTCTTGTTATATATTGTTGGTGCTATCTGCACCAACAATATATAAGCTATAGTGTGGAATCCAGCCATAAGGCTTCCAAATGAATATTGGGTTGGGACCACATAAGTTAAATTTAACCTGTTAAGCGACGGAGCCCCTTTCTTGGGTTCCGAGTGAGGTGGAGGGGTTGGAGTTGGGGGGGTGGGTCAGCAGTTGGTGCCACATACACATGCCTTACACAATCATTTGAGATGCAGCTTGGCACTGTATGTCAATCTTTTCTATCAATTAAAAGGTAATAAACATTATATTTGTAATTGTGCCAAATAAAACTTAATATTTTGAGTGTAAAGGGGCTTTAAACATTATCCTCATGTCTAATGATGCCATTCCCATGCTCAATTATGTGTCATTAGTTGCTACACCAAGTTGTGGGTTGATACCATTAATTATACAGCTTTGGTACACTTTCTAGCCATTTTTGATCACTCGAGAATGGGGAAAAATTGTAAAAAATTCCCCCAAAAGACCTCATGACCTTGAAAATCACTTCAGAAAACTAAATGCTGTGATGCAGCATCAATAACTTTAGAAAATTGGAGATTTGTGCAAATTTGACAATTTTGACGATTGTATGACAAGCACTATATTCTGAAAATGGCTCAGAAAAACCCACTTATCTTCAATGTACCTGGACATCCCATACATTGTCTGAATGGTCTGGGTGTCTAGATCCTGGGTCTAGAGTTTCATGAGGCTGAGATTATCCTAGAGGTCACAATAGGTCATTTTATATAGTACGGTCAAGTTTAAAAAAAATATTATCACATTGAAATGGTTACTATGAGGCCATATTTCATCCCACATGAATGCAATTGGGTTTTTTGGATTCACAAGAGTCTCAGCTTTGTAGTTTAGAAAATAACATTTTCACTGCATGCAGAAAACTGTCTGTTTAGGACCCTGAAGCTAACATACTCTATGTGTCTGTATCTGTATCTATGCATGGCTGTAAAGGTGAGACTCTTGTGGTTCTAATGAGCCCAGTTTCATGCAGATATCTTGATGCGAGAGGTCAAGGGACCCGTTTGAAATTAGTCATGGCCATTTACTTTTGTCAAAAAAGATCGCCAACTTTGGAGCTACAGTCAGGTCCATAAATATTTGGACATTGACACAATTTTCATCATTTTGGCTCTGTACATCACCACAATGGACTTGAAATGAAACAATGAAAGATGTGCTTTAAGTGCAGACTTTCAGCTTTAATTTGAGGGTATTTACATACAAATCAGGTGAACGGTGTAGGAATTACAATACAATTTATGTGCCCCCCTCTTTTTAAGGGACCAAAGGTAATGGGACAAACTAACATAATCATAAATCCAATAGTGACTTTTAATACTTGGTTGCAAATCCTTTGCAGTCAATGAGTCTGAAGTCTGGAACCCATCACCAGACGCTGGGTTTCGTCCCTGGCGAAGCTCTGCCAGGCCTCTACTGCAACTGTCTTCAGTTCCTGCTTGTTCTTGGGCATTTTCCCTTAAGCAAGTGAAATGCATGTTCAATTGGATTCAGGTCAGGTGATTGGCCTTTGCAGAACATTCCACTTCTTGTTCCAGAACTGTACAGGCTCTTTTAGATGTTTTTTGGCAAACTCTAATCTGGTCTTCCTGTTTTTGAGGCTCCCCAATGGTTTACATCTTGTGGTGAACCCTCTGTATTCACTCTGGTGAAGTCTTCTCTTGATTGTTGACTTTGCCACAGATACACCTACCTCCTGGAGAGTGTTCTTGATCTGGCCAACTGTTGTGAAGGGGTTTTTCTTCACCAGGGAAATAATTTTTCTGTCAATCACTGATAGTGACAGCTCTTTAGACTTCATATTGCGAGTTGACAGCAACAGATTCCAAATGCAAATACCACACTTGAAATTAACTCTAGACCTTTTATCTGCTCCTTGTAAATGAAATAACGAGAGAATAACACACACCTGGCCATGGAGCAACTGAGCAGCCAATTGTCCAATTACTTTTGGTCCCTAAAAAAGGGGGGGCAGGGGGGGCACATAAAAAATTTGTTCTAATTCCTACACCGTTCACCTGATTTGGATGTAAATACCCTCAAATTAAAGCTGAAAGTCTGCACTTAAAGCATCTTGATTGTTTCATTTCAAGTCCATTGTGGTGGTGTACAGAACCAAAATGATGAAAATTGTGTCAATGTCCAAATATTTATGGACCTGACTATATGTTACACCTGCTTCCCAGCGAGCTAAACTGCATGACATGCTTTACAGCTACGGGTTCACCTGGAAGTCTCGTTTCCGCCAATACCTGAAGCTTTAAAAATTAGCTTGCGAGAGTTCATCAAACACGGACTGTGCCGTGGACCCGCCGGCGGGTCCGTCCGGCTTAAGAGGTTACAGCACTTTCAATGTGACTTGTGGACTTAAATAGCTAAATTTAAACTTTTAAAAATCCGATTTAACTGCCAGTAACAAAATTGATTATCAATCATTAACAAAATGTTTTCAGAATTTAGTCATTTTGTCAACATTTACTAAGCCTACATTGAAAATGCAATGTTCAAACTCAAGAGACAAAGTATGAACCCCCTGGTTATGATTTCAGACACCATTTCCCAAAACCCATCATTGGGGCATTTAATACATAGTCTCATATGAATTCTTACCGTCGCCTTCGATCACGCGGTTGCAGTGATAGCACACGTCTCCGAAGAGCTAGAGGGTTTGGAAACGAACACCGATTAGACACATTGAGCCACGAGAACATTCTAGGAAGGCGGCAGACAGGGAATCCAGGCAAAGATGTTGTTTGATGTTTAAAGGCAGTTCCCCTGATTCAATTAGGCCTCGTGAGAATGCGAGACCCTTAACGGAATCATGCGTGCAGCAGTAGAGTTTGGGGAGGGGAAACCCGAGAAGACAGGGAGCACGGGGGGGTTTGGGAAACATAATCTGTACGGTGTAAAGACACAGCATGTCGAATCATTTTACCTGGTTATAGTGAGTCTCACAGTAGGCCAGACCCTTCCTCTCGTAGTGGCGATGGCCGAGGAAAGGCTTCTCACACTTGGCGCACACGAAATGCTGCCAAAACATGAGCACAAAACAGTCTCCATTGGCCAGGGCACCCAGCATCAGATATACAGTGGTTGAAAAGAGTTTGTGTCATGTTTTAGTGTTTTTCTGAATCAACAGGTCATTGAATGTGGTCAAGGAATGTGGTCTAGGAATGTACTATAGTTTTGGTGATCAGATACTTCATGCATATCGAGCGTTTTAACTCATTTAGAGGTTCCCGCTGAAATAGCAGAATAAATAACGACTACAGCATTTGCGCCTCGCATATGTGAATAAAATAGAGACGGGCAAATGCAAAAGAAATCTAGTCGCACAAACACAAACTATGATTTGAGAGGCCGTTATAAATTTTTTTTTTTTTTTTTTATCCACTATACTGAGCAGTGACGCTGTGACGTTTTCAGTGATGAGCAAGAATATAGCCGATCGACAGTTATGTATGTATATATATGTTTTTTAATTGGTATAAATACATTTTTTATTGTGCCCCTAAATTTCTTGTGTGCCAATAACTTTTTTTAAATCCGCTTTTTAAAAATCTTTATACTAAAGTCAGTGTTAAAGTTATTCCTCCTCACAGACCTCCACGTGCCACTGCTTGCCCATGGCGTTGACCACGCGGCCTTCGATGGGCCTCCGGCAGGCGCCGCAGATCGGTACACCCATCTTGTCGTGGCAGGGCAAACAGAAGAGCTCCCCCTTCAGCTCCCTGGCATCGGCCGTCAGCTCCTTTCTAAAAACACACCGAAAATAAATAAACAACCTACAGAGGCTATAAAACGGCACATTAAAATAGATTTGGTCTTTAGCGTTAGATGAGGCATGGAGGAGCGAACGAAGCGTAGGATTTAATTGCAGTTTCACACTTTCGTGTCTATTTCTGGGACGAGTTTCTCCGTAGAGAAGGGACGGAGGTGAGGGCTCGCGAGACCAACCCGCAGTTGTTGCAGTTGAAATGGTCAGGGTGGTAGGGGTCGTTCTTGAAGATGAGCGGCTGCTCCTCGATGATGGCGTGGCACTTCTGGCAGATGTACTTGCCCAGGCCCCGAGCCTTCTCGCGGTTATGGCATGGGCGGCACAGGTGCCTGCGGTAAAGCCAAACAGGAATACAGATATGAGAGGAGACGCGAAGGATGGAAGCTTTAAACTGTTGTGCCGCTAGCGGGCGTGAACTCGAACTGCGGGCAAAGACGACGGGCTGCAATACCGACCTGCCGGCGTTCTTGACGAATCCCACGTCAGCGAGCACGGCCTGGCAGATGTCGCAGCAGAAGCAGTCGGGGTGCCAACTGTTGTTCATGGCCTTGATCACTCGTCCGATGATGAACTCCCCTGGGACAAGGAGCGGGAAATTGGCTTTCTGTTTGTTTGTGTGGGAATGTCGCATTTTACAGCACTGGCTACGCTTCCAATAATGAAAATATTTCTAGTGGCAAATAGATGTCCAGTTTGCTGATATTAACATTGAGGTTATAAAATTCAGCCTACTACCAGCCTCCGTTTACAATTCATCAGTACTAATTACGTGTTACTGAGTGTGGTACTGCTGGGGAGTTTGGCCACATCGGCCAACCCCCACACTCTGATAGCCACTTCAGATCTCTTAATTCCCAACCTCCCCGTTTGACACCGATTGCATTTCCGTACACGATTGTTAACGCTACTCACCACACTGGTGGCAGCAGGGCGCGAACAGCATCTGGAAGTCATGCTCGCAGTACTTCCTGCCTTCAAACTGCCAGGAAAACAGAAATACTCCATCAGACAAAATCAAATCACTCCATGACACCAAGTGCTGGGGAGGAGGAGACGGGGCGATTACGCATGGAGACAGGTCCCGGTCTGGAGCCTTCTTTCTCTCTTCTTCTCTTCTCCCATATTGCGACTCCGGTGTACGAAGCCGACAATTTCACTTTCAGTTTTGTAGCATCCATTGTCCAACTAAGTATTGATAACACGCTTAGTGTTTTACAAATTAGAGTTTTTATTTTATTTATGAATGTGGGTGCTGATACGCGAAAATGAACTAAGGGTTTTGGGTTTTATTTCTATTTTTTTTTTTTTTTTTTTTTTAACACCAGTGGGGCCAGTGAGCAAGTAATGTAATTGGTATATGCCCGAACACCGTGTAACACCGGTAACCCTACTGGATGTATTAAAATGGATCAAAAATCAGGATCTATCAGGATCAATTAAGGCATCACAGAATTTATTAGTCTTAAATAATAATGAATCGGAGTTATGACACAAAATGAGGTCTGAGATATTTCAGGAAGAGTTTTGATAGATAGATAGATAGATAGATAGATAGATAGATAGATAGATAGACAGACAGATAGACAGTTAGATTATAAATTTCTTATTTCCACTCTGGTACACATAGTGTATGTACAGTTCTATACAAAATTGCACAACTGCCAGAATGTGAATTTGTTGATATAGGGGTGTATGTTTACTGTAATTTTTTTTTGGTTTATTCCCAACAAGTCAATATTAGTCAATATAGTCAATATTCAGTTCTCAAATAAAGCTTCAATATTCTAGTTATAAAAAAAAAACCACTCCATCCTTTTGTAAAATAAAGTGCTTAACATCTGAGCTTCACATTAAAAATGGAGAAGAAAAAGAAACATTCCATCCAGTGTCGAATTCCAAAATTTTTTGGAAGACTGAATCATTAGAATCAGTTCATTAAAAAGATTTGTTCAAAAGAATCGTTCGGAAGAGATTGTTTCAGGAAATGATTCAGTTCAGTCCGTTCACCCAAAATAGTCAAATCGCTCACAAACAACAACACTACTGCGGAGTTGTGAGGAGAGTGATGGAGACGGTTTTCTCTGGAATATCACACTTAAATGGCTTAAATAAAAAATGTGGATTGTTATAAAAGTTGTTTTTTCTGTTTATTAATTGCATGGAGGCTGTTTGGTGTTTGCAGCGTGGAAGCCGATGGTGGGTTTGGACATGGTGGCAGCTGGTCCGGTGATAAAGTTGCAGCCCCAGTTATTACTTTATAAATTCTTATATGTAATAACAGACATGAAATAATTTAGTTTAGTATATTTTATTGCAGATAAATCTGCGAGGGCTCTACCAGTCAGCACGGTATAGTCAAAATCTGTACAGTAGGGCAAATTCATTCATTCTTTCTTTTTCTTTTTTTACTTGTACTTTATGTCTCAGCATAGTGTTTTTCTGTTCATTTGGCTTGGGCACTGTGATAAAACGCTCATAATGGTAGAGAAACACCAGATTTTTATCAATTGCATCCACATTTTGGCAAATTCCACGATATTCCGCATTTTACAGTTGATTCCATATAGTCCACGTTTTCCACATCGCGGAAATTATAGCGCCCTACACTTCTGATTGGTGAGCATGACTGGTACGCGCGGAGCACGGCACTTGTGATTGGTCAGATTGACTGTCACTCAAGGAGGACGGCACTTCTGATTGGTGAGCATGACAGCACTTCTGTGTACACGAGGAAGACGGCAGGTAAATCCATTGACACGACAGTTTAAACACGCAGCCTTCGCGATTTGCTAATTGCATTGTTTCAAATTGCAATTTCGATTTTAAATCTTTAATCGTTCAGCCCTAGTTTGTTGTTCATCCTTTTAGGTTTAGTGTATATTGCCATAGTTTTATTGTGTACAGTTAACTGTGTATATTTTCAAAAACTTCCATTTTCTTTAAGATTTTTTATTCTACTGCTTTATTATCATTGCCTGTGACACTGCAATTTCCCTCTGGGGATGAAAAGTATCCATCTATCTATACAATGGAGCTTTGGTCCGACACTGTAATTTACATCCCCTATACGGTGGGATCCCATTTAGAATTTGTGATATTAAGATATGTATGAACGCCGTGTAAAAATTCCCAGCTGTGCGTGCACTTTCCGTGAGCTACCTCATAGAAGAGTCCCTCGGGAAACTGCTGGAAGCACTGGGCGCACACGAAGCACTGCTCGTGGTACAGCTCTCCGTTGCTGTTGACGATCTTCTCGGCCGGAGCGAAGCCACTTTTACAGCGCTCGCAGGCCGCGTTGGCCAGGGCGTTTGCCATGCTGCCGGGGGGGAAACAAGATTTAGAGATACTTCTATCCAAGACGGGGAAAATATATACAGTGGTGTGAAAAAGTGTTTGCCCCCTTCCTGATTTCTTATTTTTTTGCATGTTTGTCACACTTAAATGTTTCAGATCATCAAATGGTCTACTTCACTTTGTCAGGCAGGTCCTATTTAAGTGATTTCTTGATTGAGAACAGGTGTGGCAGTAATCAGGCCTGGGTGTGGCTAGAGAAATTGAACTCAGGTGTGATAAACCACAGTTAAGTTATGTTTTAACAGGGGGGGCAAACACTTTTTCACACAGGGTCATGTAGGTTTGGATTTTTTTTCTCCCTTAATAATAAAAACCTTCATTTAAAAACTGCATTTTGTGTTTACTTGTGTTGTCTTTGACTAATATTAAAATTTGTTTGATGATCTGAAACATTTAAGTGTGACAAACATGCAAAAAAATAAGAAATCAGGAAGGGGGCAAACACTTTTTCACACCACTGTAAATAATAATTTGTTTTTGAGTATGACTGTGAATGCTTTTGCTCCTGTAGAAGCCACACGTCCGTATGATATCAACCTTGTTTTAAGAAAGACATGTTTTATTCGATGTCAGGGGGAAGTACTACACTATCCTAGTACTACACTACCCACAATCCTTCCCTCCTACCCATGACTTCCCCCGCGCTGTTACCGAAACGGCTTCCGTCAAGCTCCACCAAGAGAGACTTCGCTGTTACAGTTTTGTGGATTGTGGGTAATGTAGTATTTCTCCATGACGTGGCAAATATGTTTCTCTTAAAACAAGGTTGATATCATACGGACTTGTGGCTTCTACAGGAGCAGATACCATCGTTTTACAATCTC
>OMKR01104712.1:3159-18422 GCA_900302355.1 Cyttopsis rosea | reverse complement strand
TCCCACCTCGGCTGGCGCGCGCCGGCTTTCACTTTCATTGCGCCGTGGGGTTTCGTGAGACCCTGTGACTCGCGCGTATACTCCTTGGTCCGTGTTTCAAGACGGGTCGGGTGGGTAGCCGACATCGCCGCCGACCCTTTGCGCCGAGTGTACGTGGGCCGGTCCCCGCCCAGAGCGACTCTACTCGGTTGGTGCGCACTGAGGACAGTCCGCCCCGGTAAAAATACAACTATTTAATTAAATGTATTTTATTTTAGTTCGTTAGTTTTTGAAATGTAATGTAATTCTAAATTTCAAGATTATGAAATAGTCCTTTTATTATTCAGGTTGACCGCTCCAGTAAAAGGATGACGGCACACAGAAGAGGACGGCATTTTTGGTTTGCTGCCGGTGGATAATTGAAGTTCGGCTTTTTTTCATCAATACAAGAAGGACTCAAATAGACATTGAGTATTTTATGTGAAAGTAACCTTCGACCCAACATCTTTTTTTCGGAGTTCAAAATGTTTTTGTTGCATGCAGAAATGTAATTTTGTTTTCTCTGTAGCAGTTCATTGATTCATAAATGCAACACACTATAGTTTATAGCATAAAGATAAAAAACGTTATATGCAGTGTTATCTTCATTTTAAAGTTTTGTGGCTCCTAATGTTTTCTTTTCTGTGGGAAACGGGTCTAAATGACTCTTTGAGTGATTAAGGTTGCCGACCCCTGGCCTAGAAGAATAGAGACACAGGTTAGAATGGCTGGAATGAATAATCTGAGTGGTATTTTCAGCAACCAGTTGAAAAGGAACATGATATGACTCCTTTAATGTCCCCTGCACACAATAAGCAAATCTCCAAACCAACACACATTCACATTCACACACACAAACACACAAGCCGCAAAGTTCAAAGAACAACCAAGCCCTTCCAACTAACACTTGAGATAAAGTTATTACCCCACTACTGCTGCCTTTACAATGAGAGAGAGAGACAACACTCCCACGTGACTGTCTTTGTTCAATAATGGAATGCACCTTAAAAAGATAACAATGTCAGCTTTAATCATGTCAGGATCGAGTGAATTTTAATCTACCTCACTGTTGTTGTAAGAAATGGCAGAGGTAACTAATCAGTCAAGTACGTAAATCAATTAAACCACATAAACAAGATTTCTGGATAGATTGATGAAAATAAATGGGCCCGCTTATTGTATAGTGTATTTCAAATGAAAATATATATATTTTTGCAATAATAGAGATACAAATTTCCAGATATCACGCAGTTAGAAAATCATTTTTTATGCTTTATAATGTTCTTCGTTCTTGCTGTAATGTATCAATGTGTAATCCCACTTAGGAGGTGTGACACAGCGATAATAAAACTATAATATCATCCACTGCGTAACCCCCCAAAATATCGGAGGACACATGACTCAAGTTTATTTATCACAACCATACTTAACACACACGTATGACTCGGCCGGTAGCCACTTGTTCCTCCGTGGCTCCGACCTCGACTGACAAACATTTAAAGCACCAGGTCTGGGGAATTGGCAATCACCTCAACTCCCCACACCTGGTGCCGCCAGACGAGGGGAAGCTGGCGCAGTGTGGGACAGGACTTAATCTGGGACGGGAGACTGTTCCAGAGCCTGGGGGCAGCAATAGAAAAGGCCCGTCACCTTTGGTTTTTGAGGCGTGAGTGGTGGACTGAGAGGATGACCTAAGTGACCTGAGGGCAGGGTATGGAATTAGCAGATCATTAATGTACTGTGGGCTGATCCATTTAGGGCTTTAAAAACAAATCAATTCTGAATTTTACTGGCAACCAATGCAAGTGTGCCAGAACAGGAGGGATGTGTTCTCGTTTCTTTGTACCAGTTAAAAGTCTAGCAGCTGCATTTTGAACCATTTGAGAGGGTGGAAAGGGCCAACCCTATACAGTATACAGGGAATTACAGTAGTCCAGGTGGGAGGTGATAAATGTGAGCAAGCACTGTCAGGTGTAACTGGTAGATAAAACTGTGCAGCAGTTGCAGCAGAGCAGATTCTGTACTATGCAGTGCTCTAAAACCAGACTGGAATTTGTCAAAAATGTTGAATGTGTTCAAGTAGGAGAAGACCTGGGAGACAGCTTTTTCCAAAATTGTAGAAATAAATGGTAGCTTGGAGATGGGCCTGTAGTTTTTGTGTTCATTGGGGTCTAGGCTTGGTCTCTTCAGTAGGGGTTGCACAATTGCATGTTTAAAACTGGAAGGGACGACTCCATTTGTTAAAGAGCTACTGTATTAATTATAACCAAAATAGGGGGGCAGATTGTGGCAAAAACTTCCTTGAAAAGGCGAGACGGTATAATGTCTAAGGGACAGTAGGTGGGGTTCATATGAGAGACCAACTCAGACAGTTGAAAGGAAGACACTGGTTGAAACTGCTGGAGGCGGCTGACTGGATGATGTGGCTCAGATGGATCTCTGGGGGTGAGATGTGGGATCTTATGTTGACAATTTTGTCTATGAAGAAATTCATACATTTCTCACAGGTTTCAGTCGTGGAAGCGGAGGTAGCAGCAGAAGCAGGATTTAAGATCAAGTTAATTGTGTTGAACAGTATTTTTGGTTTGTGGGGATTTTTATTAATTTCTTTAGCATAATATTGTGCCTTAGCTGACTTGGCAGAGCTGTGGTAAAGCTTTAAACAATCTTTTAAGATTTTGTATGAGACCTGGAGTTTGTCTTTTTTCCATTTGCGCTCTATCCTCCTACAAGCTTGTCTAAGAGCACGGGTGGAGTCATTCAGCCAAGGGATACGCACAGTGTTAGCCTTGGGTCTTTTAGTTTTAAAGGAGCTACACAGTCCAGAGTGTCAGAGCAGGATGAGTTGAAGAGAGTGATGAGCTTCTTGGTGTCGATGCAGGAGGGAAGGGCATCTGAGATACAGGGTAAGTGAGTGAGCATGAATGTGTTGGACATATGTGTGGCTGTGGCTGAGTTTATAGATCGGACAAGGGAGTGGGGCTGGGAGGGGGTGGGCAGGGGACAAGGCAAACACAACCATAAAATGATCAGAGACACCAGTATCCAAATTTCATGGTTGGAAATGGGGAAATCAGATGATAAAACAAGATCTAGTGTGTGACCCTTCTGATGAGTTTGAAAAAACATAAAAACATGTTGACCATAGGTTTTGATGGGCAACAGATATGAATGTTAAAATCCCCTACATACACACACACACAAACACATTGGCAGCTCCAGTTGCCAGCCTTGAAATATGCAAAACGTAACCTGAGCCAATGAAGAATGAAGAATGATTTAATAATCACACATTATACCACACACATGCAGAGGGTGACACACACACATACATGCAGGAGTAGCGAACGATGAGATATAGTCTCTGCTTTTATCCCATCCTGGCTGTCCTTCCTCCAGGGGCAGCCAGGAGCAGTGGGCAGCCCTCACTTTGTCGGCGCCCGGGGACCAATTCCAGGTGGTGGGTGAAAAAATAATCACAGTAGACAGCAAGAACAACATGAAACACACCAAAATGGACATGAGGAAGGAAATGTGCCTGAAATGAACTGGCTAGTGGACTGTGTAGGGATTGTCCATGTCCATGTCCATATGGTGGTGGGGCAAGAAGCGGTTTCTGAAGCAGATTCTCCGGGCGTATAAAGTTCTGCACCTTGGTTGAAGAGGCGGTGAGCATGGGGCGTATGTTGTGTGTGTGTGTGCGAGACTGTCCGAGCTGTCCGAGGACTTCAGACTGCCTGACAGAGCGGCAGTACCGTCTAGATTTCAGTAACAAGCATAAGCAGCATCGACACGAACATGCAGCTCTTTGTTATGGCCATTCTTGACACCATGACACAAAATGTAGTCAGTGAGTTCTGACATCTTACCTCGAGTTGGTGTCCGTTTTGGTTGTTTAGAATTGATGCCTGGCAAATAGGCAGGTGTAAACACAAGGAGCAAGCTTGTACTTATACAAGAAGTGTATTTCACATAAGAGTGCTCCCTTGTCAAGAAAATGTCTTGTATTCATTGGAATTGTATAAAATGTGTCACCGCCCGTAGCAGTATTTTTCCTGTACATGTAATTGATTGTGTTATTTTTGTGTCGCTCCTGATTTAGCTAAGTTGAAGAAAGAAATTTTGTTCGGATGGTTGAGGGAACGTTGTCAGTTGGGAACCTCCCAGCTCAGATATTTGGTTAAATGCAGCGCACAATAATCCCAGAGGGCACAACGGTGGAACTCTGGCATCTTAGACCAAATTTTCCCAAATGGAGGGGTGCTCGTCAAGTTCCGACAAGTGCAGCCCTGGCGCCCTGTGATTGTGGTGGTGTTGGCAGGAAGGTAGCTGGGGGATGAGGATGGTAAGAGAATGTCAAAGAGGATGAACTATACTTGGAAATTGTGAAAGGGGTAATATATCATAAGGATGAATTGAGAAATATGATGAATAGGTGGTAGGTAACAGAGTGGTTATGCCAACTGGCCCCACCCTGAAAGAGAGCCAGTGCAAAATCAGTTGAGAGGTAGTGATTTAAGGGAAACAGGGAGGGAGGAGGGAAGACTTGGTGTAGCTTGTGCTTTGTCGCAATAGAACTCTGCACACAATGCACCATTTCCCAAACGCTCTCAAATTGAGCAAATCTTCTTGTTCATAGATCAAGGAAGGATTGTTGGAGACTAGCATTAGGATTGTCGTGTATTTCAGGGTGTGGGTATACTGTACAGAGTGGGGCGACATGCATGACATGCTGTGATGAGATGGGTCACACCCGATATGTAGCCGCATGTTTCAAAGACCCGCCACCTTTCTTTTAACACTAAGATCAATTAATAAGGAAGACAGGCACATGTCTGGTTAACACAGGGACTGCTTGTGTGTTATGGATCTAAAATATGAAATTCACTCTTCCATTACTCACTGTTTGCACAGAATTGCTGACAGAATCTGTTCATTGCATTATGCGTGGTGATTCAATTGAGCAATTCATTAGATCACATGTCCACATTGTAGTTTGTTGTCTTTGGAGATTTTGACTCTGTTTGTTGCTCCTGGGGAGCAGTCAGGGGTTAAGCGGACACTTTAGCACGCTACCAGCAGGAGCCAGGGATCGAACCAGCAATCTTCCGGTTGTTGGCAACCCACTCTACAGACTGAGCCACTGCCCCCCCCTCCCCATAAGGGATCAGACATGGAAATATTACATTTCCAAGACAATTTCAAGAAGGCGTTGACTTTTATCCACAAAGTCAGATCATTGCTTCAAGTTGCAGTTTCTGAAAGTTATACTCTGTTTCCGCATTTCTGTACATTGTCCAGTCTGTAAGAAATATTTCACAGTATATAGGCTATATACTGTACACTTTCTGTAATTGACATCCACATTTAAAATTAAAGGGGAATTACATTTGCATACAAATGCATGATAAGTTGATGATAAATTGCCATTTTGGTGTTAGGAGATTGCTGTTTTTACATGACCCTAATTCCTACAAACCCCTAACCCTCCCCAATCCTAGGATTAATAGGATTTATTAGGACAAACACAATGTACACAAACATAAACATCCACATAAACAATAGGGTGAATTCCCCTCTTCATTTTAGCTTGTTGTACGGCAGTGGAGTGGTGCTTACCTCATAAAATCAATGTTCCCCACCTGAAACACGTTGGTTGAATTTGCAGCGTTTTCAAATTGGGACTTTTGTCTATTTGTGCAGCATTTTTCTGAATTGCATTTCCTGCATTGGTGTTTATGTTTCATGTTTTTGGAGCATGTTGATTTATTTTCTGCAACGAAAAAGATAGAACAAATCCTTTTTTCTTTTTGCCTTTTAGAGCTATTTAAAGTTTTTATATGCACTGCCTGCTACTAAATATATCTTATGCTAGACACAAGGTGTTTCATCAGACCTGAAGACCTGTGGCCCAAAGTCTCGTTTGACAAGTTTACAGGGCCGATATAATGACAAATAATAGCCTGAATTCGCTAACGCTGTTATCCATTAATACCTCCAATGTTATTAATGAGCTATGTCACTGTATTGATGAGCTGACCAATGATCATAGCACACCATGGCAACAGGAAATCCTGACCCAGTGAGTCCCAAAACGGATGCTTTTTATATCCCCCTCCCACCTCGGCCTTTTTTTCACCAAGTGTCACTCACTGAGTCACACCTTTCACTTAGTCTTGAAATTGATTATTAATCCAAAATGAACCTTGGGTCTCTGGGAGCAGTTTGGGACTCGGGGTCGCTGCTGCCCTCAGTCACCCGTTCACACACTGACGCCATATTCTACACCTCATTTCTTGATTTTTAGATCTTTATTGTTTGCCTTCTATATGCTGTGGTATAGTTGAACTCTTTGAAAGCCTTCACTCCCAGTCTCAGTCTCCAAATCCATGTGCTAAATTTTGTTACCTGCGTGGTCTTTCTTCCTAATTACTTGTTTCTTTCTCATATACTTCCTAGAATCCCTTCAATCTATCAAAAATACTTGCACAAAGTATTTTAGACTTTAGATCATGCATTTAATAAAAAAAAGGTAATTATATTTATTAAGGTAATTTTTTCTAATAATTTTTTTGATGTGTAGAAACCAGGCTCAAATATAATTTTCATCAATCAACAATTGACTGTACTCTAAAGTACTGTTGAGAAGCGCACAGTACTTACAAACATTAACTGTGGTTATTAACCACAATGTTAATTCAGGGAATATTTAGAAATGACTATAACAGGATGCAACTGGATTACTACCTGAAGACATGAGTGCTTTAGTTGAAATCAGCTTTGTTGTTATTTGTCGATATTTGTCGCTTTAATTATGTTTTGTCAAATACATGTTGTTGTTTTCTTTCATGGTGATTAATAAAAATTGGCTTTGCAGAGAATTTGAACTTCACTTGCAGATTGTGTTATACGCCCACGCCCGCATGTTAAAAATAAATAAATATAAATAAATAAATCAGCTTTGTGTTGCGGATCTGACTATTATTGCAATATGACCTCGCCGCTCACACTTGTGCACCACAGCCATGCGGATTATTAGGTTCTCATAAAACACTCAGATATCACATTTTACTGTGTGTGTGCATGTGTGCAACAGAACCTGCGTGTGCGCTGTGCGGGTGGAGGAGACTTCTACACCCGCTCCTGCACCAGGATCCGGGGCCGTCTGGGACACCGGTTCATGTTCGTAGACGGTGACAAGGCCGTGTCGGGATCGTACAGGTCAGTGTGTGTCTCTTTGTGTGTGTGTGTGTGTGTGTTAGAGATTATGTGTGTATGATATGCATAACGGACATGTAAATACAGCTCTGTACTTCCTAATGATAAGTGCCATGAACTGCATACAAGCAAAACAGGTTGTGTGTGTGTGGGTGTGTGTGTGTGTGTGCGCTTGGGAAAAAGCCATGGTGCATGTGTGTGCCTGAACACTGTTGAACACTTGTACAAGGGCTGTCAAAGAGTCATTTATGACTTGATTATACTTGTCACTCAGGGGCGTCATGCCCATTCAAGCTGGGTGGGCACGTGCCCCACCAGATTTTTGATATCTGGATTTTTAATATTTTTATTTTATTTTATTTTATTACTATTATTTTTTACAATATGTAGTTGTGATCATTTTATATTACGAGTCAAATTTATTCTTATAATTATGTCATAAATCATACTTCAAAAAGTCACAGACCCCCTTTCCCTATCAGTTCGCAAAGCTGCCGGAAGTCATTCATTTCCAATGGGAGACGGCGACACTGAGCGAAGGACAGCGACGCGACTCGATCTCGCAGAACAGGCGGTGGAAGGAAGTTGAACGGATTTCAACTTTATGCTAATTAGCTGCGACGCAAAACAGCGATAATGCATTTCCACCGGTCGGTCCGCTAAAATACCCTGAATATACCCTTGACATTGGTTCCTACCAAACCTTTGTTCCCAACATGGAGGAGAAGCTTATTGTTGTGGGGGCCGGTTTCCCCGTGCTTCACGATGTGACTGTTCATTTACAGAGAGCAGCGGCGTGTCGAGTCGGCGCCGGGCCCCAATGCAAGACGGTCAAAGCGGGCCTGCCCATCACAATGCATCATAATGTTCTGCCTGCCTTCCTCCTCCCCTCTCCCCTTCGGTACGGATTGTACAATAGCTGCCTCGTTCTCAAATTAACTTACCTCACCAGAATTGTGATCAGGTTCATGTATAAGATTTGTTATATATAAGATTATGTTACGGTAACATACCATAATTTCAGTAGCGAAAGCACGCAGCTTTAAAACGACCAGCAACAGCAAAATGCACTGCACAGTTGACGCCTAAATGAAATGATTACTAGGCTTTACTACGCTTCATTTACTGGTCCTGGGTTGGAACCCCAGCTGTCCTAGGTCCTTTCTGTGTGGAGTTTGCATGTTCTCCCCGTGATTGCCTGGGTTTCCTCCGGGTGCTCCGGTTTCCTCCCACCATCAAAGACATGTATGTTAGTGGGTTAATACCCCTAACCCCCCGATGCCCCTGACCTGGTGAAAAAGCTCGAGTTGGTCCCCGGGTGCTGCACTGCAGCTGCCCACTGCTCCTAGGGGTGTATGGGATGGGGTCAAATGCAGAGGACAAATTTCATTCTCGATGTATGCTGAGAAACTTGGAAACCTGCTAGGAAAACAGCCCGCTGTGCTATACCTGACTAAATCTGGTGTCAGAGCACCGCAACAGATGAAAACATAATTGGTGACAGCGCACCCGCACATTGACATCATTATTTATGTCTGCGCATGGGCCTTCTAAACACAAAACACAAGTGTATAGGTTGATTATTAGTCAAATAAATAATAAATAAGTTCTACTTACATCATAGGCGCACTCTCCAGGCTTTTCGCCGTGCAAAGTCACAACTAGTGCTCGCTATCTCGTCTGTCTTTTTAAAGACAGCTTTGGAAGCTTTGCTTTTTCTTTCTCGGCTGCTTCTTTCAATTTTCGCTTCTGGAACCCGCTTTTGTGTTTGTACTCCATCGTTTATAATAAAGTAATAATAATTATAATATTATAATATTATAATAATTATAATAATAAAATAAATATATTTGCAAACAACATCTAAATAAATGAATGCTGCTCCGTGCACATGAAGCGATGAGTTGAACAAGAACTCCCACAAGCGACAGCTCTTTGGCGATTGAGCGCACGGTTAGCAAGTTTATTTCAAAAAAGCAACTAGCAACAAATTCAGCGACTTATTCAGACACACACATGCACACACACACACAGGTGTGTGTGTGTGCGTGTGTGTGTGTGCGTGTGCAGCTTTCTCCTGTCCGTCCCTCCCTCTACCTCCTACGCTCCAGCCGCTCCCCACTTTTGTAGAGCGTCTCCCAACTTACTCTAAATAGTAAAAGGGCTGTGCCGAGTCCACTGCCTGGTCTCGATCACCCAATAAACAACCAATTCAATCTTCTGGATTTTGCTGCAACAAATTTAACTGCAGTAAATCATTTGTGTTTCAACATTAAAGTGGTGATCCGTGAGATTATTTTGTAAAATATATCCCATAGTTGATATTTTATTTAGCTAGTGCTTTTTAAGAATCAGCCCTTCAATGTATTTCCGTTCAGCATGCACTCCTCTATATGCTGCTTTACATTGTTGCTGGCGGGGTCCACCACCCGCAAGAAGTTAAAGTGGAAGCCAGACCCAGGAAGTGAACTTGGAGAGAGTTAGGGATTCCTTTTGGAGTCTTGCAGACAGACGTTAACATCGGCATTAAAATCCTACACTTGGCTATTATTGCCCCCCCCCCCTCTCATTATATCAGTGTGTTACTGATATAACGAGATGTGAAATAAGAAAATATGTACTTAGGCTCGTCAAGCCAAGTCAAGTTTATTTATTCATCCCTTAATCAAAATACAGTCTCAAAGGGCTTCACAGACCCACATTTCACAGAGAAATCAACAAACATCCCCTTGGTCTAGACCTCTAACCGGACCAGGCTAGTGGTGATGATGGATCTTTCAAGGAGGTTGAGTAGTTTGGAAAATAGGTTAGTGTTGGCAGGTTGCTTTCATCTGTGGCGGTAATATCTATGTTCTGTAAATTAATTTGCATTGTGGATAGTCTTTATGTGAATTTATGCCCCTTAAAAGTTTTGGGTGAAGCAGACAAGATTTAGCTCTTTTTCAAGAAAGGTGGCAGCAGTGTAGAAGCTACTGGAAGTGAGTGAATAAGTGAGCGTCATTTTCAATAACCAATAAAGTGGGAGAATACTGAGCTACAAAAACTGTTTTAGTGAAGTTTTAAAATATCCCCCCCCCCAAAGTCTTTGAATATATATGTCAAATTGCAGAAAATTGCTTCATTACTTTCTTTTCTTCTGGGGAAGGACCCCCATGCCCCCTGCTCTAATTATGCCCCCCCCATTTTGGCTTATATGACGACCCTGTTCTCACTATACATCTGACTTTGTCTCACTTTACTTAATTCAGGATAACCTTAGCAGAGTGGTGATTTCCTACTCAGGTTTAGTACAATCTTGCTCTATCTGTGTGTGTATGTTCCACAGTTACACTTGGATGTCATCGAGGCTGGACAGACATCTCATCACTGTGATTACTGGGCAGGCAGTGGATGCTTTCGACCGCCTGTTTCGTGACCTCTACATGATCTCCAGCGCTGTTGACCTCCGGCAGGTTGCCATGGAGCCGGAGCCAGAGCCGGAGCCCCTCCCAGAGCCGGCCCCTGTGGCGCCTCCTTCTGCTGCTATTGCTCGGAAAATGTACAGCGCCAAATATGCCCTGCTTACCATGAGCACCAGCAACACTAGCCCGGCCTCCTCATCTGGCCACAACAGCCCAAAAGACTCCACCTCCCAGGATACAACAGTGGTGGCAGGTTCCCGAAAGGGCAAAAGGAAGAGGGCTAAAAAGGAAGCTATTATTGAGGCTCCCCCCACTCACCCAGGACTAGCCAGTCTGGAGAAGGCCTACCTAATCCCTTACCTTCCTACTTGGCCTGAGCCCGATCCTCCGAGTGATGTCATCGGGTTCATTAATGTTCGGGACACCAGTCGGCAGATGCAGGTGCACCTCCAGCGCTCTGAGCGGTTCGAGACCAGCCAAGCTATCAAATTCAAAAGCCCGATCAGCATGCCTAAGGAAACCCTTCCAGAAGTAGCCCAACCTAGGCAGCTAACCGCTAAACATCAGGACAATATCCTTCACAAGGCTCAGCCCACACAGGTTAACAACAAGCCCGTAGAGACTGTGGTCGTCAACGCACAGACTGGACACCCTCATAGTGGACCTTCTTGCTTAGAACGCGACGTAAAGCAAACCGATAAGAAAGCACAATCATCAAGCCCAGGTACGGACACAGCCACAAAGACTCTCATTTACACCCACACCCCACAATCGGCGCCTAAATCAGAGACTAAAACTCATGCTGTCATTACAGAGCTTAATCGGTCCACAAACACACCCGCAAAACAAAACACCACGCCTCAAGTTGAAGCACCTACACCTACTAGCAACAATATGTCCATCGTCAAAGCTGGATCTGCAGTGCCTACACACTGTTCACACAATGTAGCACCAATGAACACTAAACAGGAGCAAGTCTCAGTGCCTAAAAACGCCCCAGATGGGCGAACCACACCTAACTTTAACAATGATACTAAGGCCATGCTTGACACAGGTCTCCCAGCTGACTGTATGCAGACCGCTAACCAGATAAACCAGCAAAACACCGGGGCACACTCGCAGGTACGACCTAAGCTTGTATCGAAAGACTTGAGTCTAAATCCACAGGTGCAAAGCCCTTCAAAATACAACGCTACCACCTCCATCCCAATACCCAGCCTTCCCAACTGCATTTCAGCTTCCTCCGCCTCTCATCCCCACCCTCCTGCAGGCCTGTTCAACGCCCCTTCTGACAAGACATCCTCCGCCACTACCACCAACCCCACAAACTGTACCCCAACCATGTCCTCTTCCTACGCCATTTCTCCATCTTCCTCCTACGCTCCACCTGTGCCAAAGCCTCGTACAGTCCATCTGCCGGTGGACAGTAGCAGCAGAAGTAGTGTTTCGGACCAGCCAGAGAACAGAATGATCTCAAGTACCCAGAACGTAGACAGCACTGGACCACCAGCTGACCACGTAGAGACTGACCAGCTGACCAGGCAAAGAGAAATTGGGAAGATGTCTAGGAAACCTGGCGAGGGCTGTTCAGTCGCACAGCAAACACAGGACGGGACTCCATCAGAGAAAGAGGGAATTCTTAAGACAGTGACTGGACGGTGGATTTGTAGCAAGAGCAAAACGATAACGCACACAGCCATTGGTATGGAACAACAACCTCAGTCGGCCATTTGGACTCCCAACACACTACAGGCCGGCGGTGTGCATTTCGAAGAAATGGCTCCAAAACAATTTGAGGGAAACACAGTGACTTTAACCGACATGTATTCCACACCAAAACCACAAAGCGATAAGAAACAACCTGCAGACCTGGTTATACTGATAAGAGACTGTGAATCCTCCAGCAGAACAGATGAAGAGAGTGAGAATTTTACACAAACTGAACAGCAACTTGCAATAGGAACAGAACCTAAACCACTCAGTCTATTGCAACCACCTAAAACAAGAAAGCACATAGTCATTGACACACTTGTACATGAACAAAACTCTGATGGTAGTCAACCTTCCCACATTGCCGATAATAATCTACATGTGAGGGGTCAACGTGGTGTCGGCCCAACACTCGGCGCAAATGAAGAAGCAATAGGCCAAACACAATATGTGTCAAACTCAGCAAGATACAATGCAAAAGGAGGCTCACACGCACCTGATGGAGAACTGCGGCAGCTTCTCCCTGCATCACCTGCAAACATGGGCGAGCTACGTTTCCGCGCTCCCACGCCAGACAGGCTGCCCTCGAGAACTCCCACGCCAGACTCACGCTGCTGCACCCCAGACTTCCGGACGCCACCGTTCGATGTGAGCGATGACTACTCCTCCCCACTGGAAGACTCCACCCTGTCCACCACCTCGGATGAGTACTACGAGTGCAGCGAATCCCCGAGCCAGGAGTCAGTTTTTGATAGAGGAGCTGGCCCGGGGAGCCGGCAGCCGACAGACGAGTACTTTTTCGCATTCACGAGCCACGATTTCACACGAACTGCGAGAGGCACCGATACCAATACCACTGCACTTAGTCCTTCTTCCATAAAAGGTGCCTCCTACAACATTCCTAAAAGTGGCTTTACAGACAGTTTAAGAGGCAAAACACCAAGTCCACCCGGTGCGTCCACAAACGCTAGAGTCTACTCTTCATCTTTGGCCCAGAATAGATCGCACACAAAACAGAAGAGTGGAAGAGAGGAGGAAGAGGGGGGAAGAGAAAATAGAGCAACTGGATTCGTAGCAGGGCAAACTAGCAAAACAGGGTGTGACACCCGCCTTCCGCAGAAGGGGACAAACGCAGGCCTGTTGCCCTTGGAGGTCACAAAAGCGGCAGAGGAATTCGAGGCTCTAATGTCCAAGGCTATAATGTCAGTAGGTGTAAAGGAGGCTTTGTCTCCCCCCTCCCCCCAGGAGAGGAAGCGGTCCTCCACCTCCTCCTCCACAGCCTCCTCGGGCAAAGCCACGACTTCGCACCTCGCCTCCCCAGTGCCCTCCCTGGTGCCTAGAGGAGCCGCCCCCCCTGAGGAGCCTCTGCAGCTCCTGGACGGGAATTCCCGGCGACCCTCCACATTCGCCAGCGGGGTACGCCAAGCGGAGGGGGCGGAAAGGAGACATCCCGGCTGCGAGAGCTCACCCGTGACGCACGCGGAGCTCCGCGTGAGAGAGGAGCCGGAGAAAACATCTGCCAAGAGACCCAAAGCAGAAGATCTGTCTGAGCCTGGAGAATCCACCAGGAAGGGAGCCGGGGAGCGACGCAGCTGCGAATTGAAACCAACGGCGTTTAGTACAGAGGAGGAGAACCTTACGCAGTTGCCCTGTACCGGGAAGAGCCCAAAGGGATCGTATTCAGATGGAGACACAACAATAGCCCTGGTACCCAGCGGTGTGGAGAAGAGAGAAGGGCCCCAGGCTGCTAGAGAGGCAGAGGGAAAGAAGGTACGACAACGTCTTTCACACACACACACACGCACACAAAAACCTTTTCATTGTGTGCCAACTTATCATGATTTTTTGTGACACAAAACACACTTTTCAAGACATGAAATTGCAGCGCTGATCAAAACCCAAGTCTGTTTACTTGCATTGTATTCAGCCTGTCTTACGGAAGGACTTTAAGCACAGACATTTTACAGTTTTGTCAAATCAAGGGACCTTCTGAAATACTTTTAACTGCAGAAGTCATCCATCCTGGTAATGTGGTTCAGGATCATGCATTTTTAGTGCTTGTGTGTTTTGTATTTGTGTGTGTGTGTGTGTGTGTGTGTGTGTGTGTGTGTGTGTGTGTGTGTTCATCATGACTATCTTCGCCCAGTCTCATGCGTATGCTCGGCAGAGCCTCGATAAGAACACACGGTATGTGTTCATTATTTGATCAGGGAGATTGTGTGTAAGTGAAGGTGACATACTGTAATAACCCATCTGTTCACAGTCATGGAATATTGATGAATCCATAAAGATTTAATAGAATTTCGCATTCATTGACACAGCTTTTTGCTCACTCGCCTGTTTTCTACAGTATCTGGCGAGAGCAGGCTGAACCCACCGAGGTGTTGTTGGCATGTTTGAGTTCAGTTCAGTCATATAATATTCAGGAAAGCAAAAAAACAAATATAGACGAGTACATTCGCACATCCACTTTTCGAGTTTCTGTCTGATCCATTAGTGCATCGCAGCATATAATTTAATTAA
This sequence comes from Cyttopsis rosea, assembly GCA_900302355.1. Classification (NCBI taxonomy): domain Eukaryota; kingdom Metazoa; phylum Chordata; class Actinopteri; order Zeiformes; family Parazenidae; genus Cyttopsis; species Cyttopsis rosea. The sequence continues at coordinate 3,552 of OMKR01104712.1, read as the reverse complement.
TAATTAATAATTAAAATATCGCGATAATTATCGTTATTGTTTTATCGGCCATCCCTAGCCAAGAGTGTGCAAGAGTGTCACCCCTCCGGCTGACTTCCCCGGTGTGGTGACCAGTTGGAAGGATATAGATGGATGATGATGTTCTCATTCTTTCTCCCCCCAGCTCCCAAGAACACCACCCAGAGCGCCACGGGGAATACAGCAACAGCAACAGCAGGACAGTCGAGTGGCCTTCCAGTCGCGACCTTCCAGGGTCTCCAGACCGCCCCGGCCCTACCCTTCGCCCGCCCAGCCTCCGAAGATCGACCAGGCGGGGGGGGGCAGGGTAGCTCACGGCGGCCCGCACGCCCAGGACATCGGTGTCTCAACGCCGTCTCGGCCTCCGCCCAGACC
>OMKR01104711.1:6996-19359 GCA_900302355.1 Cyttopsis rosea | reverse complement strand
TCTACGTCGGCGTATCCTCCACTTTCCTCCCACCTCCAAAGATTACGTGGCTTAGCTTAAGCGGAGAAGACCCCTAAAGTGCTCGCGAACAATGAGCGCTGTCTTGAGTGGATGTGCGACCCCGCGATGAACTGGTTCAGCTTGTCTTCTCCACGCCTTCACACCCCATAGTAAGCAAGAGAAAAAAAGCTCCACCGCCCTGAGGGGGTTAGGAGAAACAAAGTAAATAGAATGGAGAATGGAGAGAAGAAAGTCCTTTGAAGAAGTCACTCTACCCCTGTGTTAGGAGGAGGAGGATGAGGAGGAGGAGGAGATATGATTAATTTATAAATGATGACTGCATTGTTTCATCGGCGGTAAAGGGAGGGTTGTGTGCGCGTGTTGCCGCTCAACAAAGTTTCAAACTGAACCAAGATCTCCAGTGAAAATTTGCATCAAAACGAGACAAAACAGTGAGACCGATGAGTTGTACAATTGGTCACTTTTGTTCAAATTCGCTCCTTGCCAAAGTCGGCGGGATATCCCGGCATATGCATAGACGTATGTACGGGGGCAACCGAGAAAGGCAGCAACCGCCGCTGCATGTGTGGCTTCACTAGCCGTAGCCCCGTTCCCATCGCTATGGCAACACTTCAGCTTGCAGGGTGCAGACGGGAGCGTGAAGGCAGAGCGGCGCTGCCAAAAAGGGGAAATCTTACGAAGGCAGAACATTGTAGAAAAAATTTGACAGATTTCTTAATTTGTTAGAATTTGTATTATTATTAATATTTGTATTTCTTATTTTTAATCTGTTTGCTTTGGCAGACAATATGACAATTATTTGGTAACTGTCTCTTAACAAACTATTGGCTAATGAAGGTCATGCTGGTTAACATATTACACATTTGTATCTGAGCAGTACATCATTAGTGCTCCCATTGCTCCAAAGTGTGTCCGCTGAATAATTAAATTGGGAAATAAATGGGTCTGACTATTGATAGGCATCTATTAATAGAAAAATCAAGGCAAAGGCAGTAAATCTGGATACAAGAGCAAATGTTCTATTAAACTAACATTATACTGTATTATCGGCGGACGGTCAACAGGGGGTGCTAAGTCACCCCAGGATGGAAAAAAATTTATTAATATCTCTAATTTTTTTTTTATGCCTGGTGAATTGTGCCAATTGTGCCAGTTTTCTGATTTGGTCTCATTTCTGTTAATTTTGTTAATGATGTTAAATAATGTGTCCATACTGGCGTTGAATGGAGGGGGCGTGTTGCACCAGGGGGGTGCTCCCTACATTCACACAGGGAACTTGCTGTTAAATACACTAGTTTAGAGGTGAGTGCTCCCCTTGTATTTTGGTTACTGCCCCTAACCCTAGAGTAGGTCAGGTTTAGTTTCTTAGAATTGGATTCAGCTTAGCTAGTTGGCTTGTTTTAGTTTTGATTGGATATTTCCTTTAGCACTGATTAGTCCTTTTGTCTTAGTGCTTTGTTACTGTGCCAATGGTATTCGGTTGTAAATACTTGTGTATATTTATTGCATTTTTCCACTCATTCACATGAACTGTATTGTAAATAAACACTTGGCACTATTCCTTCTTGTTGTTTGTCCAGTCATTCAACCACTACCAACTGGTTATATTCTTACCATACCTACTTCATCCCCAGACCACAAAGCAGGGTTGTAACTAGGGCTGGGTATTGTTTAAAAAACAAAAAAAATGACGATACCAGTACCAACACCAGTACCATTAAAGTGATACAGATAGACTCTACAATAGAGTACTTCATTCGATACCTTTTATTTCAGTTCACTCTATACCCATCATGTGAATGGAAGCATTCAGTTGCAAAAAATGCCACCACTCCTCCCCATCCAAATGATTTTTACACTAATGCATTTTGAAAGTGATCACATTTTTGAAACATTTATTATGTAACTGTACAAAACTGTACAATGAAGTATTTTGGCAGTGTCATTTTAAACAAATAGTCAGTACAGGAGGAATGATTACAGCGAGGAAAACTCTCACTGTTCAGAAAAGATCGAATGCAAAAACAAAACAGGATTGAATGCAGGTGTTTGACTGGAGAAGTTTCGATACGACTTGGTATTGGTATATTTTGGTCGATACCTTCAAGGTATCAAGTACCAATACCCAGCCCTAGTCGTAACAGAGGGTAAAATTATTTATTGATGAAGAACTTGCACGTAACATAGTTTAAAGTCAAAAAACTGATCCGACTGTCAGTTCTCGACACATCTGGAAAAATCTCTATGTATCACGATGCATATTGTTAGGTTTGTAGGAATCCCATTTCATTATCTGTACACCTATTGAGAAAAGTTGCCTCTCTCTCTCTACTAGACTAGGTCAACTCAAATATCTTACCACCTCGCCTCAATTGCAATTGATTCAGCTGTGTCTATACTATTTGCGCACATATAGATAATAACTGAACAACACCCCAGATCATCCAGAAGCAGATCATAGTAGCAATAGTACTGTAATTACACTAAAGTCGAGCAGCAAAAATTTGATCACTTGACCACAGTATGAATGAATGAATGAATTTATTTGATGATTCAAATAACACACAACACTGCACTGCAGTCATTACATGCATTAAAAATCACAGAGGATGAAACACAATAAAGCCCAAGGGCTGATTTCCACTGTGGTCCTCTAGTATAACACTTAACACACCACAAGATAAAAACAAAGCGACAACAAACAGCAAGCGAAGACAATACAATCAGCATATAGTGTAAATTGCAGATGGCGGGGTAGTTATGTCAACATGCTCATGCTGTCTTGGTCACAAAAAGTTCAAATTGAAATTGAATATACTACTTTGTAATCCTTTCTTAAAAGTATTCTGTGAAACACTCAATGTCAGATTTATGGGCAGATCATCCCACTGTAGAGAAATGTGATTATGCCCATGAGGCTATTGAATCGAGAAGGTATGATGTTTGTAGAGCTACCTCTTGTAAAACAGCGATGAGTGTTTCTTAGTAGAGAAAAATACTTGTAAGTATTTTGGTACCTTATTATTAACATTATTATATGTGTGCAGCATCTTCATATAGATGGTTCTTTTTTCCACTGTCAACCAGTTAAGCTTTTTAAAATGTGTAGGATCAATATGTGTACCTGGATGGAATTTTAATTCAACCCTCATCAATTTAATTTGACCCTTTTGTAGTTTGTTTTTGAGGTGTTGTGATAATGTGATACCAGGAGGTGGCAGCGTAATAAAAATGACATTGAACTACAGAGCTCCAGCCAGTGTATGAAGAATTGAGCTGTCCAGGGAAGTAGCTTTTCTGGCTAAAATCGTAATTCTTTGATTTATCTTGGTGAGGGCTCCTAAGGCCATATTTTACCCGATAAAAACCTATCTAATTTGCAGCCAAGATAATTTACACTGGCTTTAGCAGTTATAATGAACTCTCCAACTTTGACATTAAAACCTGGTGTGCTGGATAATTTTATTTTAGACCCAAAATGAATGACTTCAGTTTTCCCAAGTGTAGGGATAATCTATTACCTGGCAGCCATCTACTTACACTTTGAAGTTCCTCACTGAGAGAGTTCTCCACCACTGTTTTAACTTTATGCGCTACCAGGAAAACAGAATTGTCCACATCGCATGAGGAGGCTGCTATTAACAGCGAACAGCGAAATGTTTGTCCACTCTGACAATTGGAATTTCCTCAGTCCTCAGTGAGTCTGATCCCTTCCGGAAGGTCCACATAGAAAATATGGGAATGTCAGCAAGGGAACCCATTCGATGTCTTTCATTTTTATTAATTTACCAATGGCCGGGTGAAGTATGTCATCACGGTACCTATCACATGCTATTTGAGTGTACTATGGCTGCAGACATTCTAAGCACGTTCACATACCAATTTGGCATACGAAATTGTATGCTAGTGTGATATTTCGGATGCAGGGACTGTTTGGTGCTGGCTAGTGACAAATCAATCAACTCTACTCTCCGCCTACAGGTAACCAAAAGCACCGACATTCAGCTGACAGCTAGTTGTATAGACTACAGTATGCCTCTTGTCCCAGTTTTGGTCAACCTTCCCTGTTGAATGCTGAATGAAGGACACTATGGAACAGAATGTTCAACCATGTAGGTCATATATAACTTATCATGGTTGTCTCTGGGGCTTTCGCATCTAATCTAATTTCCAAAAAGGTAATACATTGCACGATGGACATATGGCACCCCAATGACTAGAAAATGGAAATAAGGTTGAAAATCTTCCATTTCCCTTTAAACTGTACAAGTGTTTAGCCTAATGTGGAGATCTGCATATACATAAATTTGCCCTGACAAAGTGGAACAAAGGAATTAATTAGGCCTCACTATGTTTGACTGGTGTACTGCAATAATGGTAATTCAATTCTCGGTATTTTCCACTGAGAATGCGTCGAGAATGCCGTATCATTTGCAGTTGCCTATTTGCATAGTCGGGCATCAACTAAGTCCCAACAATAAAGACAGGCTTCTTCTAAAGTGTTGCTATAATGTGTTTTCTTCCCAACCAATGCTGATATTCTTCCTGAAACTCTTCACTCAAAACTTTTCATTACAGTTAGTTGATTTATGTCAAACACAACAAGCTTGAAATTACCTGGGGGGGTGGCAGGCTCAACCGCGGCAGCGTCTGCATCACCTTATGGTCAATCAACACCATATGGCCTGTTTCAAGTTATCCAGTGTTTTTTTTTTTTGCTGCATTTTTCTGCTTTCTTTTTCTTCGCTTTCTACTTTGTTTGTTTGTTTTTTTTTTTTTAATGTTCTTCCAGTCATTGTCATCCAGTCATCCCTGCGGTGAACTCCCTTGCCTACCCTGAACCGTTTCCGCGCCGGACGCAAATGAAAATGTTCCATCTTCGAGTTTTGAATATTTTTTATTAACTCGTCCGCTTTTCATTTCTCACGGGGGAGTGCTTTGTTTGTGTCATCGTCATTCCCATATAGTTATCAGCAGATTTTTTTCTCCCCATTTCCCCTGTTTAAATTACCACTTTGTCACCAGAATGTCTATTTGCATCCTCTTCCTCTATCTTCCATTCCATCGTCTAGTTATTCCAGCGGAGCCGGCTTTGCGGAGCAGTGGTCGATGATTTAGCACCATGGGTGAGATTTGACTCTTAAGGGGTAAAAAAAAAAGCAAATAACTGATTAGAGCTTTGCATTTTCATCATATTAATAAATATTGAAAGATGTTACCACCACCAATAAGTTAATTAAACTTTGCTCAGATACAAAGTTAATTGAATAAAACGCTGAATAATGTTGAGACGCATTATTTCTCTTAAATTTCATGCTAACTAAACATGCAAGTAGACAACAGTGACTTGGGTCCAATGAACTTGGAATTTGGTAATTCCGAATTGGCAGTGCCTACTTCTGAGTTAAATGTGTGCTTCTGTTCGGGAAAACATGCCCGCAGCCCGCAGCAAACGTACAGTGCATACGTTTGCTGAACTTGTGAATTCTACAAGCATCTGAACAGGAGCTAAAACTACAGAGCAGTTTAGATTGAAGTTAGTGCTTTGTTCAGTGTTAACATGGAGTAGCACTAGGCAGTTAGCCATGGTCAGGTCAGTTTTCTCGGCAAACCGAAATTCTGACTTGGAATTCCGACTTAAATGCCTGTTCCTTTGCACTTTTCCAAGTAGGTTTGGTTTTTCTTCCGACTTCAATGCCATCAATGTGGTACAGCAGGGTAGTTGCAGTTGTGGCTAATGTCATTACTTATGGGTCTGCTCCATTTCGGTATGCCAGTACACCAGTTTAAGACAGTACATATAAAGTAGCACTACATTGCCCGTATTGGTGCGCCGCCATATCGAAATTAAACAGACCCATAATTAATGTTGATGAGCTACACCTGCTATGACACCTCTGGGAAAAAGGGTCCATTAGGGTCCATTAGTGAAAGAATTACCTTCTGTCTTCAATGCCGTTCCGTCTCCAAAGTTAAAACAACTTTCGTAGGCGTTCCAAAGAACTGGGACGGAGTCGCATTAAGCATAGGGTTAGCAGGTGATGCATAATCTTGTCCATCATTAGGCCCACCAATATTTTGTTTGTATTGTCCCGTCAAGGTGGGAATTCATATTTGACTAGGACTTGGCAAAGAAGTCTGCCTTGGGGATATCTTATTGACGATGCTGTCACCCAGACAGCAGTGGCTATTCACGGCTTTAGCAATCAAGAGATAGCTTAAGGCCAACAAAGGCAAATTCTAATGCTTGTTGGTAAATACAATCTAAACGAATCAATGAAGTGTCGAATAACTTGGTCGTGACACACAGGATACAGGGAATGGCAAAGGAATAGTCTCGTCCATTTAGTCTCTCCCATGCCCTCTCTCTTTTCTTTATCCAGTTCCTCCTTTTTCCTCCAGTGTGGCCCAACCTCACTCCTTTGTGGTACAATCTCAACCCTCACTCCGGAAACTTTCCAGAAAATGTCCCCCATTTCTGTCTTATCGCCTGTCCAAGAATTAAAAAAGGTGGCTCACCTGGTAGAGCATGTACCATTAAGGCTGAGTCCTTCCCGCAGTCGGCCAGGGTTCAAATCCACCCCAAGGCCCTTTGCTGCACATCCTCCTGTCTCTACACTGTCCTATCTAATAAAACAACAATGCCACAAAAAAAAATCTTGAATGGCATTGCAACATTCAAGGCAAACATAAAATATCAATACAGTAGGTGGACTTGGTGATTGTCCAGTTTTGCTGATGCCGTGTCTGATGTTGATGCCTTCTTGAGCGTTGAACTTGATAAATACCCTGTCTCCACGATGATAACACGGTCTCTTGAAGGAAGTCCTGCCTTTGATCTGTTGATAAACCGCATGCCAACTGAATTAGGGCAAATAGAGGAGAGGAAGACATTTGAAGAAATGAACACAACAAATGAGCGGAAAGGGTGAGAGGGCAAAGGGAAGAGTGAAGGGTATGTTTGGAGGGTATAAAATGTTGTGTTTTTATTCATGATTTACACTGTCATACTAAAGGTCCGGAGATTGGCACTGGATCAATTAGCCTGTACTCAAAGTGATTTGTTTTCCACAGGCAATATGTCTATTGTCTACCTTGCGCTTTTCCCTTCATGTCATATTGATCTCTTTACACTGCTTGCTCTACCGGGAAAGTGCTTTCCAAGCTTTCTTGAGCTTTAGCTTAAAGCTTAGCTTAAAGGGACCAGGGGTAAAACATAACCTTTCAAGCAAAATGGCATGTTGAGAAAGGGAAACAACCTCAAAACACCCTGTTCTGGGTTTGTTGGCCGCTGTGTGCACAAGACCTATTCGCCAGTTTGCCGGCAGTTTACAGCTCTCTCACCCGGTCTGGAATTGTTCCAAAGGTTGGTTGCATCACTGTTGATCTATGGAAGAGGATTAGGACTGCATGAAAAAAAGGGTAAAAAAGTGAAAATGTGTAAAACAAAATGTAGTTCTGATTTATATCAGAATTCTCAGAATCAAAGTCAGAATCTGTTTATTCTGCATTTTCATATTCAAGAAATTTATTGTGGTGAAGATTGGTTCATTATTGTACAGACAATTACAGGTGCAGCTCAAAAAATTTGAATATCGTTTATATTTGAAGTGAAAATTGTATATATTCTAGACTCATTACATGTAAACCAGAGCACTTCAAGCATTTCTTTATTTTAATTTTGATAATTACGCCAAAATCCAGTATCTCCAAATATTAGAATATTTCAAAAGATCAATGAAAGAAAAAAGATTTATAATACAGAAATATCGAACGTCTGAAAAATATGTTCTTCTATGCACTCAATACTTGGTTGGGGCTCCCTTTGCACAAATTACTGCATCGATGCAGCGTGGCATGGAGGCGTTCAGTCTGTGGCACTGCTTAGGGGTTATGGAAGCCCAGGTTGCTTTGATAGCGGCCTTCAGCCTGTCTTTATTGTTGGGTCTGGTGTGTCTCATCGATTCTCTATGGGGTACAGGTCAGGTGAGTTGGCTGGCCAGTCAAGCTCAGTAATACCATGGTCAGTAAACCATTTCATAGTAGTTTTGGCAGTGTGGGCAGATGCCAAGTCCTGCTGGAAAAGGAAATCAGCATCTCCATAAAACTCGTCAGCAGACGGAAGCATGAAGTGCTCCAAAATCTCCTGGTAGACGGCTGCGTTGACTTTGGACTTTATAAGACACAGTGGACCAACACCAGCAGATGACATGGCACCCAAATCATCACTGACTGTGGAAACTTCACACTGGACTTCAAGCAACTTGGATTCTATACCTCTCCACTCTTCCTCCAGACTCTGGGACCTTGATTTCCAAATGAAATGCAAAATTTACTTTTATCTGAAAAGAGGACTTTGGACCACCGAGCAACGGTCCAGTTTTTTTTCTCCTTAGCCCAGGTAAGACACTTCTGATGTTGTCTCTGGTTCAGGAGTGGCTTGACACTAGGAGTGCGACACTTGTAGCCCATTTCCTGGACACGTCTGTGCGTGGTGGCTCTTGATGCACTGACTCCAGCCTCAGTCCACTCCTTGTGAAGCTCCCCCACGTTCTTGAATCAGCTTTGCTTGACAATCCTCTCAAGGCTGCGGTCGTCCCTGTTGCTTGTGCACCTATTCCTACCACACCTTTCCCTTCCAGTCAACTTTTCATGAATATGCTTTGATACAGCACTCTGCGAACAGCCAGCACTTTCAGCAATGTCCTTCTGTGGCTTACCCTCCTTGTGGAGGGTGCCACTGACTGTCTTCTGGACAACTGTCAAGTCAGCAGTCTTCCCCATGATTGTGGTTGCGTGTGCTAAACCAGAGAGATTAAAGGCTCTTTGCAGGTGTTTTGAGTAAATTAGCTGATTAGAGCTCTTCTCAGGACTGTGTAGGCGTGTCCAGGGGTCATTGATTGACATCTCTGTGGCCCTCTGTGAAATATTCTAATATTTTGAGATACTGGATTTTGAGTTTTCATGAGCTGTGAGCCATAATTATCAAAATTAAAATAAAGAAATGCTCAAAATACTCTGGTTTACATGTAATGAGTCTCAAATATATACAATTTTCACTTTCTGAAATGACATGAATGAAAAATACTGAACTTTTTCATGATATTCTAATTTTTTGAGCTGCACCTGTGAATTATTTTTAAAAACAGTCTGAAATGAATGAACAAAATATAGCCAACTATACAAAAATACCCAAATAAAAAACAAAAATACCCAAATATACAGACCTGCCATACAGTATGGTTGCTAGTATAAAAGTATAAAATGTATAATAGTATAAAATGAGAATAAAGTCAGAATTCTGACAAACTGAATTCTGAGTTTAACATCAGAATACTTGAATTTTATGCCAGAATTATGAGAATAAAGTCAGAATTATACAATTCACGTCTGAAAAAAGTGAGTTCAGAGATGAATCTCAGAATTAAGAGACTTTAAAGTCATAATTCTAAGAGAAAAAGTCACCCTAACCCTATTGCCAAATCAGACATTAATCTCTGAACTCAATCTCTGAACTCAACCCGGGTTCATTCCTTAACTGCATTGTCATGAATACGCTCTGTACTGAGGTAAACTGCCAACAGTGCTCCAGGAGATGTTCGCGGCTGGTTCTTTTTTCCTAAAGTTCTTTCCTCCTTTGAAGTATACTGCTGACTTTACCCAACCTAAATTGAACTCAACAAAGTACTTAACACAGTAACTGAATCCAAATTCGCCTGCAGTTAAGAAAACTTGTTTTTGAGGGAAAACATACCCATTCCAAAACTCCCTAGTCCCATTCCAATGGGACTAGGAAAAGTCCCATTGGAAGGTGCACCCTACTAATGGTATTCAAAGATATTTTTGGACAGATCAACCTTCAACCTTCATCTGTAAGCCTGGTAGAAATAACCCCTCTTTTGTGAGTGTTAAGTGCAATATGTACTGCATGGTTGGCAAAAGTGATATGCCAAGTCAATTTCAGCAGAATATCTTCAGAATATCAGAATTGTATATGTGGTGTGGGGGCAGTGTTGTTTGAGTGGCCACACCTGTCTTGGATCTAGTTGATTGGACCTGGGCGCAGACGTGGTTGCACATCTGTTGCTAGCAGTAGAATTGGCAGGCAGAACTGCTACACTGGCGCCTGAACAGAGACCTTCCGGCACAAGGAAGGGACACAGAAGGGCCCGTCCACAGATGCACTGGAGCCACCAGCAGCTCGACGGGTGGCCCCAGCACCAGCCCTCTCCCAACTGGCAGCAGCAGCACCCAGGACGTCCAGCAGAGGAGCAGCCGCTGCAACCACCACCGGTAACCACATGCAGCTAGCTGCTCATTCAAGCAGCCACTACCAGGACCGTCAGCAGCCCGGCAGCCAGGCCACCTCTCCAAGCAACCGCCGCAACAGCCTAGCCCGGCTACACCTCCACCAGCCAGCACAGCAGCATGAGGCCCCACGCTCCAGGAGGAGGGGGTAAGCTGTTTCGTCGCCCTCAGGGAGAGTCGCCCCATGGACCGTGCTGGCTTTTAGGTCCGAATTCTACGAAAAAGAGTCACCCCAACTCTATTGCCAAATCAGACATTACTCTCTGAACTCAACCCGGGTTCATTCCCTAATTGCATTGTCATGAATACGCTCTGTACTGAGGTAAACTGGACTAGGAAGTCCCATTGGTGCGGGATTCAAGATATTTTTGGAGAGATCAACACTCATCTGTAGGCCTGGTAGAAATGGCCGCTCTTTTCTTTTAGTGTTATGTGCAATTTGTAATGCATGATTGGCAAAAGTGATATGCTATGAATGTGATATGAATTTCAGCAGAATATCTTTTAGTATATATATGGTGTGGAGGCGGTGTGGTTTGAACAGCCACGCCTGTCTTGGGTCTAGTTGATTGGACCTGGGAGCAGGCGTGGTTGCACACCTGTTGCTCATCAGTGGAATTGATGAGCAACAGGTTAAAACCACCCGTCTCCACACACACAGAAGAGAGCCCTTGTCATGACATGCGTTCCATCTGCTCCCGGCTCGTAACATCTTGCCTCTCTGCAATACACCGGTTTGTCCTCACCATCTTGCCTGTGTCGGCGATCCCTGGAAAAGCCACTTGGGCGGTGTGTGGCAGGTGGAACCGCTATAGTATAGTACATGTTTGTACATGCTGTATATACACATCTGCTTATAGGTTTTGCATTGACTATACTGAATTTTCTCCAAATTGGCAAATTCAGAAGAACAAAGACAATCAATCTACTACAATTTGGGACAGGGAAAATAGGGAGCGATAGTGAGTACTTTTCACTGACTTCAACAATGAAGCAGCTTCCACAGAGCCGAAAAGTATTGATCATTTATAGCCCACTGTTTTATGAGTTTTAGTTTTTTTATATATACACGGGACCTGACACATGGCATGCAGATATTTCAACCTAGAGAGCCGAAAAGCGAATGTAAAACTAACTTTAGGAAGAACAAACGGTGAACAAAACACCATTGTCAAGTAAACGCTGTATGAAGTGTATTCAGTGCCATAAAGTAAACAAAAGGAATCAACAAAGTCAAAGTTCTGTTACATGGTGACGTGTACACAAGAGAGCATTTAAAAAACGATGAGTATTTGTGCCCTTTTTTTAACACCCTTAACTAACATGACTAGAAGGTGCGGACAGTATTCCAAATTCGGGATAGTCCTGTCCAACTGTAGTTTTTCAAGATTTCAAAGGACTCTATGTATAGCTTTATATCTGGATGTATAGCTCAATATTTCTGCCTTCAGTTCTTTTTGCAGTATTTGAGCTACGACGGGCCCTTTCTATTTTTGTAAATGTCTTTTTTTCCCTACGTCCTTGTATCACTTGACCCTGTCTCGGCGAATTCTTTCATAGATCGGATACACTAAACTAGTTAATTGGCAAACAGGAGGTGCCTCCAACCTCATTTGTCCTTGAAATGTCGACATTTCAATACCTTCCAGTAAACCAAAAACATGTATACGTCATCAGTAATTAAGCTCTCAATGTTTTTATTCTAAGTTCTTATTTTCTCACATCATGGAAGTCACAACGTGCATATTTGCCATCGTCAATAATGTAGCTGACCTTCTTTCACGGGAAGTGAAGAGACACGTGTGTGTGTGTGTGTGTGTGTGTGTGTGTGTGTGCGGATGTATAACTTAAAATTTTCCACGGATGCTGTGTCTTCTTTCCCACGCGGGCGACCTTGGGGTCTCTCGATCCTCGGGATCGCATCAAATGTCAGTTTGTCATCTTTTAAACATCGCATTTCGTGCAGATCCAGACTCAAAGGAGGGGGTAGTGTACAATCATCACCAATTAAAGAAAAAACGCTCGTCAAAGCCA
>OMKR01104709.1:0-14275 GCA_900302355.1 Cyttopsis rosea | reverse complement strand
GGTGACACACCTGTGCTGCTGCGTGAACGCGTGAGAATGAGTGAGAGAGAGAGACAGAGAGCGAGAGACAGAGAGAGAGACACAGTGAGAGAGAGACAGAGAGAGAGAGAGGGACAGAGAGACAGAGACACAGAGAGAGGGACAGAGAGAGAGAGGGACAGAGAGACAGAGACACAGAGAGAGGGACAGAGAGAGAGAGGGACAGAGAGACAGAGACACAGAGAGAGGGACAGAGAGAGAGAGGGACAGAGAGACAGAGACACAGAGAGAGGGACAGAGAGAGGGACAGAGAGAGAGAGAGAGAGAGAGAGAGAGACATGGAGCTGGGTGAATTCAGCCCAGATAACTTCCAAAAGCCTGCAGCGTTGACATGGCTGCTCTGAGTTATGTTGGCTGAAGCACCATGCGCGCGCACGTGCACGCACACACACACACATTGTAGTGACATTCGCAGAGACATGTACACACTTAGGCTGCTATTTTGCAGTCATCCAGAAAAAAAAGTTACAAAAATTATAAAATGAAGTTAAAATTTTAACTTATTAATATAATAATAATAATAATAATAATAATAATAATAATAATAATACATTGGATTTATATAGCGTTTTTCTAGGCACCCAAACAGATATATATATAATAATTTCTTTAAAATATAAAAAAAAAACATCAAACTACAACAATTTTGTTTTGAATATAAAATATGCAAGTGCAAATATGAGTTCAGACGCACATGAGAACACAGCTGCACATGAGCACCTGAGCATTAAAACACATAAATGTGCGTTTGAAAATCTATTTTTGTCAGGTACTGTTTTGGGACGTCGACGTAATGTCCCTGAACCCGACGTGCCGACATACATGATGTGAGGTATCACACGTACAGCAAACGTTTAGAGAGCGGTAACCGATGAACATGAGGAACAGAGAAACATGAGGAGGAGACTTTCGCTCGATGGTTCTTGTCTCTTGGACAAAAATGTTTTAACCCCCCCCAAAAAAACACATTTCTTTTCAAAATATGCTTAAAATAACAATATAATTAAATATCTAGTGAATAAATTTCACTGGTGTAGGAGCTTTGCTGAGGCAGGGTGGCTCAGGGGAATTTGTTAAAAAAAAGTATAGGTTAAATTATGTTCAATAATATAAATAATAACAATAATAATACAGTACTATTATATTTTATTCAAATAGCACACAATGAGATGCAGCTTAAAGTGCTTCACGTAAAAAAAAAAATGGAATGGAAAGGAAAACAAACAAATTAAAACAATTACATAATTGATGTTCCATGGAAACAGTCAAAGGGATGGTTGAAGGAGGCTCAGGAGGTGAACATGTAAAAGCAGGGTTAGTTCATTTGGGGGCGGCCGACCTCAGTACTCAGATAATAACTTTGATGATGCTTTGTATGCGAAGGTCTTAGAAGCTATTATCAGCGCACTGCACACCAACGCGGTGAAGCGGCTTCACTTTGAATCGATCTGGAAAGCACCGCGTGGACATGACATTTAAAAGCAGCGGTGAAGCAGAGCACGGGACGGAGAGAGTGTGTGTGTGTGTGTCTGTGGTATCCAGGCAGAACACATCGAAGAGTATTAGTCAGTCCCTCCAGGATTTCACAGTTTTCTTGTGATTGTTGCGAATGAAAAGCGCCGGATGTTGCAGCGGCTTTTTCACAAATCTTGCGATGCAATTTGTGAACTTTTTTTTTCCAGTAAAATTGATGGAATTGGGAAAATTTTCCATTTTATTTGAACTACTACCGATGAAGAAAGAGTCGCATGTTGTCACTTCCTATGATAATACATCTTCTGCATATTCCAGAAACAACTGTAATTTTTTACTACTTTCTGCACATAAAGAACCACTACTGTTCTTTTACTAATAAAAGCCTATAAAAGAAATGTTCAATACAACATACTGTCAGCTCCAAATAAAAAATGTATAATAATAATAAAATTCTCATCTTCTCTTCTCTGATTTGGCTGTTTAATGCAAAAAGGTTGCTGCAAAATTGCAAACTCCGGCAAATATTGCAGAGGTTTTACATTAATTATTCCGATCACAAAATTGCGATTTCCTGGAGGGACTGAATGGAGAGTGTTGCTGCGCTCGCTAGCAGAGAGGGGATGCGATTGGGGGGGATTGGTGTCAGCAGTAAGTACTTAACCCTGAGCACAAGTGGTTAGTAAGATGGTCAGGTTAGGTAGCTATACCTTACATTATAACTTTAAATGGATGAAAAGACCAGTGAAATAGGGCTGGGAGATAATTCAATATGATCTATGATATCTTTCAGTGATGTGAATGTATTGTCATGAAATAAACACATCGTCAAACATCGTCAACAACCATGTCAAAATGAATGTTTTGGCACATTATAAGTCTGATATCATACTTTACACTACTGTGTTAGTAGTAGTTAATAAATATAATTTTTAATAGATTTAGATTTTTCAATAAATATATTATTTTACAGGGTATTCATCAGCAGAGATCAAGATATATAATCAGCATATTTAGATATGATCGTGATAGTAAATTCTTCCATATATACCTTATACCTATCGCCAAACCTTATAATATCATATCATCTTTATTCTCTCTACATTCCCCGTACATTCACCAACAGGTTTATTTTCACGGTTACTTTCAGACTATTATTTTCAGACTAACATATTAGTCCACCATAGTCATTAAAAATACAAAATATGAATTGGCCAATTTTGCACAAAATGTAAAGATATTTACAGTTCTCACAAAGTGACCATGGAGATGTCATAGGCGCAAGATAGTCATTAGCAATTTGCAGATTTGACCTGAATGGTTATGTTTCGTGGATATAATAGTGCTTTGTGAATGCGCACTTACCAGAGAAGTTCCGAGACACCAGCATCGTAGTGAGAATCGCCCCCTGGGAGGAGGAACAAACATGAGCTGCAGGGTTCGCCATCGAAAATTGAAAATGGCAATCCGAAACATGAACAGACTCTTCAGGAAGGCGCGATTCTGTTCGCGAATACGTGTGAATTTTTAACCAAAAAGGCAGGAATTTAACTTGCAATTTGAAAGGGGAATATACTGGTTTCAGTTGGATTTTCACTTGAGTAGGTGGGAGTTTTGTTCAGATGTAACAGCAAGTCTGAGGTACGGAACAATTGATGAATATAAATATAATATTGATAAATTGGTAAATTTTGCCACTGGAGACAGTTACTAGTTGTATTCTGCTAATTCTGTTGCTGTTTCATAAATGAGACTCATTAGACTCAAGTTAAAGGAATAGTTTTTCACGTCGCTGGGTTTCATTCTCGCAGCAATAACAGCCTTTCTCCAACAACGGCAGCACATTTAATTCAGCAATTAAGCCAATGTCATTTTTGAAAATATCTCCTTGAATTTGCAATTTGTCAGACTGCTGTGGCATCCTGCTGCTTGTTGCCAAAATATGGAGCGAGGTTTTGCACTGAATGCGGATTGTGGATTTGTCCCCCATTACTTGCACTGAACTGATGGAGGGGATAGAGCGTCCGAACCTGCCTACTACTGTACGTACTACATGGGGGGGGTATAAAACATGGGTGATTTTTATTCCTATGATTAATGTGCTCAGCTAAGCTGTTTTTAACCATTTATGGAATGTGTTCTCACAGAAATATATCTGTCAGAACAACCCCAATCCCAGTGGAGAACGTCGGGAAAACAGTAAAAGCGCGAGTGACATTTCAGAGAAAAGATCAGGTCAGACTGGCATTTTCAAGAGACGGAAGTGATAAATGGGCAAGAAATGAAGTGAGAAAAGCAGCTATTCAGGTCCCTTTTTTTGTTGAATATATGGAGTGTTTACAGGGGAACGTTTTTTGTGCAGATCCCGTTTCTCCTGCTGTCGCTGTGTGTTTTATAAATGCGTAGCCGCAGCATTTGGGACATTCGGCTGAATGTCCCAGCGTGCGGCCAGTTCAGTTCCAGTCCAGTAGCAGTGCTGCTGGGGCGTCACCCCCCAGCAGCACAAAGACAGTGTTGTCCCGCACTCTGTGACTTCCTGTGCCCTATCGATTACCAGAAACACTTTTCCTTCTCATCTATGTGTATGTGGTTATATAACGCTGTCACATCAAGGAGCGGCTTTGTTCAGTTCCTCTGTGGTATCCACGGGGGTCGCATTGTGCTTCCCTTTGACCCCACCAAGATCTCTGTGTGTATTATTTAATAAAGGTGCATGTGGAGCGATTAAAGCGTGAAGGCTTCATGTCAGGTATTTTAAAGGCCGCCTCCAGTACTTTCTTTATTTTTCTGTGGTGGGTGCTCCCTGCTGCAACACATTACACTTTTTTGACTGATTTCAGCACCAAAACGTTCAAAATTTCGCCATTCCGCTGATGTATCAAATTGCGTTTCAGCCCGTTTTTTGGTGAGCACATTTTTCATTACTGACCATTTTCAGATTTTCAGGTTTTGAAAATAATTCTAACGATACGGAGAGGAATAATAATTAATTTAGTTGTATGATTTGTTATAGCAAAGTCACTTCTGTCTTTCTAATGGAAAATACAAAAAACTGTATTTGGCAAAAAGTGGAGCTGGAAAGCTCTCTCACTGTGAATCAAAATCATTTTGTCTCTCATCTTTCTGCTTCTTTGTGACTACAGAATAAAATCTTTCCAGGACATTTTGAGCAATGTTGTTGCATCCCTTGATTTTCCATGACTGGAAAACACACATCCAAACACACACACCTTGAGTTTCCTCCTGGCATTGAACTTCTTCAGACACTCCACGGTCTCCTGTCTGTGCATCATGGACGCCACCGTGGAGCGTTGCTGGAGGAGAGAAGGAAGAGGAGGATGAGGATGAATAGAACGTGTGAAGACAAAGAGAAGCGTTGCTGTCGTTCAATTGGACGCTTGTGACAAGTGTGTGTGTGGTCACTTGGTTGTATAACCTTTGGGCTTACAGTCAATGAGAAACGGTCTGCCTGTCTCTCTGTCCTCCTGTCTGTCTGTCTGTCTGTCTGTCTGTCTGTCTGTCTGTCTGTCTGTCTGCCTGTCTGGTACACTTACGCAGACCCATGGGTGCTTGAGGGCCTCCTGGGCCGTGATCCTCTTGGCTGGATTGATGGTCAGCATCTGGTTGATCAGGTTCTTGGCTTCTGGCGTCACTGTGTCCCACTCAGGGGACGGGAACTAAGACAAGACAAGACAAGATAAGAGACACAGAAAGGGACACTCAGCTTGGAAGAAGTCACTACGTTAAAGGTACAATATGTCATTTCAGCCGTGAGGGGTCTCTCAATCAAAACAATAACAAACAAGATGGAGTCTGATGATGTCAGAAGTGGCGTGGGATCATGGGAGTTGTAGTCTTCATTTGTCACGTGTGAGCTTTACGGGGACTGCTTCTGCGACAGAACGCGCAGCAAACGGCAATAAATAATGGTGCTCTTCAAACAATAGTTAGTAGAGTAATAGTAGAGCAATGCAAACAATAGTGGAGTAAAAAAAAGTTTTGAAAAACAAGTTAGGTGGAGTCCTCTGACGTAACAGCCGGTGTTCCCCGTGTTGCCCCGGAAGTTGTAGCAGTAGAGGAGGTAAAGGGGATCGACACCATGACAGGCGACCTAATGAAACGCTCCCTTACCAACATTAAAATTAGGGATTTCTCTTGGTTTAAAAATTCTAGGAAGTACACAACTCAACAAAATATATAACACAGGTCTAGTGGTTTTTAATTTTTAATGCGGAAAAGTTACATATTGTACCTTTAAGACGACAACAAGCTTCCTACATCTTTGTTCCCTATCTCTATCTCTTTCTTTCTGTCCCACACTCTCTCTCTCTCTCTCAATTAAATTCAATTAAAATTTGCTTTATTGGCATGAAAATAACTCTCTCCCTCTCTCTCTCTCTCTCTCTCTCTCTCTCTCTCTCTCTCTCTCCGCTGGATGACGAAAATGCTGATGATCGGAGTTGTGGCTCCCTCTGCCTCACACCCTTGAAATACGAATGAGGTTAGTGAGTTATATAAGCCTGTCTTCCAAAAAGGAAAGAGGGCAGAGAGTAGGGGATGGAGGGGAGGGCATCCCATGCGGAAGAGGCAGAGGCAAGGAGGACAGAAGGTGGAAAGACAAGGGAGGGGTGAGAGGTGAGAGGAGGGGAGGGGAGAGGAAATCAGACATAAGGAGATGAACTGGGAGGACAGAAGGAGAAACAATGGATGGATAGAAGGATGGAGGGCTGTTATCAAGTGGGAAGACAAAAGAAAAGAGACAAGTGAGCGACGGTATAACAGAAGGAGGTAGAGAGAGGAGGTGGGAGGAGAGGAGGAGAAGAGGAGGGACTCACATCGTAGGCTCCGGCCTTGATCTGCTGGTAGAGCTTGTGCTGGTCTTCGTCCCAGAATGGAGGATAACCCACCAGCAGGATGTACAGGATCACCCCTAACACCCAAAATATGTTCGCTGCTTACACACAGACACTATGAATACACTGGGACATATCTCCGTCCTTGTACAGGATTAGGTCTAGGGTAGCACCTATAATTGTCAGCCACAATGTCAGAATTTTTTCTTTTTCTTACAATGTTCTATTATAATATACAATATGTTTGATGTACAGATGGACAGATAGAGGTAAGTGCACAGATTTGTCCATGTTTAGCCCTAGAATGCATAGGTCCGTTTTGAAAATTACTTAAAGGGCAACTTGCAGGTTGGCAGTGAATTCATGTGTTGGGAAATGATGGAGCAATTCGATTTAAGAATTATTTTCTTTTAACTTAGAACTACAGCTGGACTCATTCTTGTAAGGCAATTAGCCACGCACGCCTAAAAACCTCTCCTTTTGTAAAAACTGGATTTTTTTTTGTGTAAATACTAAATAATAAATCCTAAACAGAGTACTTCACCATCCCAAATAGCATTGAAACCAACTCCATAAGCCCAATATTGTAAATTAATTAAAAAAAAACCTGATAGTTCCTCTTTAAATAACTAATATGTATTAAACTAATTTGGAAACAATTCATTCACTTAATGAAAAACACATTTCAATAAGGAATTCCTGAAATTTTGTGATGATTTTATGATGATTCAAATATTGTGGTTTGAAAAAAAAAGCAAGAAAACCATCATTTTTGACCCAGTAAACAGCACATTGTAAATCTTCACTTTGTGACTGCAAAGAGGCACAGCATTATTTTTTTATGCGTTTTTTATGCATCTTGCACATTGCGTCTGTTTACTTAGCCCACATAGTAGAAAGCTGCAAAGCGCAAACACTACTCCAACACTACTCACTGCTCCACTCTACTATGTACTGCTGTTGACTGCAAGTCATTATACCTTGGTCAAAATGTGACGCTTATTCAAACAAATGTTATTGATCTACATTTTGGTAAATTGATTATTTTTCATGTTAATATAATGACCATTACTGAGGGAAAATATGACTGAATCCACAATGACTGAATCCCTGAAGTGGTAAATATAACAGATTTACTGCAAAAGAAAGAAGAGGAGAGGGGAGTCTACTGTCTACTCTACCTCTACTCTACCTCTACTCTGCCTCTGCCTTCTGACTCCTCTTCTCGACTCCACCTCTTCTCTACCTTCCTCTACTCTACCTGTACTCTGTAGGCAACTGATGACGGAATCAAACATTTTTGTCAACAACTTGATGAAAACCTTTGATAAACCTTTGGTATAATTTGACGATATAAAGATGAAACGCGCTAGAAAATGTTGTGCGCTGTTTGACGTTCATCAGTTTGTTTTCATAGACAGTGATATGTGACGTTGAGACCTTTTATATGCGCACGTGCCCTTTATCGCATGCTGCGACAGCCCAACCCCCCGTCCGGGGATTTATAAAGGACGTTCTCATCGTATGGAAGCTAAAAGGGAGGGAGTGTCTTTTCCCTGATGCTCACCGCAGGCCCAGATGTCCACAGGTTTGCCATATGCCTCCTTCCTCAAGACCTCGGGGGAGAGGTACCCCGGTGTCCCCGCAAAGCCTGAGGCAAGGAGAAAAAACACACACACGCATAAATACACAAACAAACGCCCCCGCAGACAAAGATACACACAGAAACATGGAGTCGACGGAAATTGGATGCTATCCAACATTCTGCTCATTCGGAGAACTGAGGTTTATTCACAGCGAGACCCGGAGGATGGAGGCCAGTTGCAAAGAACTTTAAACGTCTCAAGTTAATCATAGGCACACGTCAGGAATGCAAAGCACACAATTACGGAAGCAGAGATCAAGTGGGTGTGTTAAATCATTAACCCTTTAATGACAAGAGGAATGGCTCAAGTATAAATGTACAAAAAGAATCATACTAAATATTGTGACTAAATGGACCTGGACCTGGACCTGGACCTGGAGGACCTGTAATGTCACAGTCCCACAAAAGTGCGGCCACGCAGTTTTAGCACAGTGCAGTTTGGGGCAAATGTAATTTAACTTCACCACCACTACTCATCATACAGGGTGTCTATAGGTAACAGAGTTAAATTCAATACTTTTTAATACCTCGTATTGCAGGTAAATATAAAGGTGGTATTATATATAGCATGTAGTATACGTAGTACAGTATACATTTGGTACGGGGTAGAACTAGAACTATTAGGTAGAAGGTAGGTAGGTTATGAACTAGATGATTCTATGAACTGTTAAGCGATAAATAAATCCAGCCAGTACTTCTTAAAAAAAATGTACATAGAACTTCGATCAGTAGGTAAATAAAATAAAATAAGATGTTCATGTTGAAGACATACATTCATGTTCAACTCCGACTCAAGACTAATATTTGTAAAACTGAATTCAAGACATTTTAAGAGTTTTTAAGGAGCCGCAGACCCCATGTTATAGATTGTTGTAAAGAGAGCTGTGATAGTTGATGTAGTCAAATGCAGTGCTGGAAAAAGTAGTGGAAAGCCACACTCGAGTCAAAGTAGAGATATCTTACTAAAAAAGTACTCTGGTGAAAGTGAAAGTCACTCATTACAACACTACTTGAGTAAAAGTCTTAAAGTAGCTAATATTAAAGGTACTTAAGTATCAAAAGTAAAAGTAAAATTAAATGCTGTGGACAAAAAAAGCCAGGTCTCCATGACAAACCCAGTCACCCCCCAACCGGCGGACAAAAAAAAACAAGCCGCAAACAACACTTAAAAAGTATCCCCCTAAACCTGGCAACTCTGAACACGGCTCCAGAGTGTTCGTTTCCACTCAGCTCGCTGCTGAAATGACCCTGGATTGGAACATGAACCTGGTGCTAACTGGCTTCACTCCCATCACTGGCTCCCAGTTTCCCTCCCATTTTATTTTGCAGCGACTAACCAAGGTGTTCAGGGGAAATGTATGGGAGTAAAAGTACTTTTTGGGGGCTAAATGTAGCTAAATAAAAGTAAAAGTTGACAGAAATATAATAACTCAAGTACAGATACTCCCAAAAAATACTTAAGTACAGTAACAAAGTATTTTTACTTTGTTACTTTACACCACTGGTCAAACGTGACTACATTTGGAGCTACGTACCGAACCAAGCCTGCTGATCTCCCTGCACCTCGATGGCCAGGCCGAAGTCGGCCAGCTTCACGGCGGCGTTCTTGCATTTGCTGGCGAGGAGTAGGTTCTCTGGCTGGAACGGGAGAGGAAGAGGGTGCTGAGGTCACCGAATCCTCTGACAGGGAGGTCAGGGGGTGGAAAACAAACACACAGTAACACGGCTGACACAGGGGGAAAGAGGCACGAGGCGGCGGGTTATGCGACGCAGGCGGTTTGGCGGTGCTGGCGTTTATACATCGTTTAGCTTTAAGATGGTGTCGTCAACACACACACTGATGAGCACGCATGTTTTTTACATCGCTTTAATAACTTTTGTACTGTTACTTTATCAATCACGCACAGGGGTGTGCGTGATTGTGTTTTAGGGTTGGCGTTTTTGTTGGGCGCAAGGGCAGTTAGCTAGCTCTGATGCTGGCACAGGGGAGGGTTCCGATTCTTCTGGACGGGTACCTCCACATGGTGATCCCTTCAATAATTCCATTCATAAGGTTTCTCCATAAGGTTTGCGCAGAAGTGGATAATTCCAGATACAGAAAGTAAAAGTCCTGCCATGTTTTTGTTCCACCCATGTACTGAGACAGCTGTTTTCACTCATTACTTGGACCTCTGGGTTGTGCTAATTGGCAAATCTAGATGGTTGACTCAAAATACAGAGGAGGACTTTTACTTTCTGAACCTAGTCTATCCACCTCTGCTCGTCTGTGATAACGGGTTATACAAATAGACTTGACTTCACTCACAAACAGGCCATCCCACTGACTGCTACAGTACATGTATGTAACTGCATATACGTCCATACTATACAGTTTCAGTTGATCCAAGCTTTAATAAAAACAGCTAACCCTAACCCTAACCCTAACCCTAACCCTAACCCTAACCCTATCGACAGAGTTGTCCGCAGTGTTTTCTCGCCGTAGCCCCCCGTGGTGCGCTTTGCTCCATCTCTGTGGCCCAGATAAGGGAACCAACCTCATTATTCTCTGTCAGCGGAGGGCTCTAATAATGGGCTGCTATCCCCACTGGCTGCAGCTCGCTCCCTCTACATCTCTCTAGTTCTTGGTCTCTTTCATTTGCCGTACTGTTGACTATTGGTGCAGCAAAACTGCTGTGTTTAGCTTCACACCAATGACAAGTAATTTGATTGATTGACATTTCTTCTGTTAGAAGTAAATTAACGTACAACTTGGTGGAATAGTATCATTATTTTCTTGGACTGGACTGATTTGCTTTATTCTGGCTTCTGGAGATGTCTCACCATCTTGATATTTTGTTTTATGAACAAATTATGATTGAATATGGGACTGAATTGCTAATGGGAATTTTTGCGGAATGTGATTGTTGTTTAGTAGACAAAACCTGCTTTTTGACGATGGTTACTTCAGACTGGCTGGACCAATGTTTCGGATGCCACCACTAACTTTCTCAGAAACAAATTAAAACCTCCTTGGCTGTCCCTTTACACTCCCCAAAACTGTCATCACCCTCACTTGAGCTTGTGAAACACGAATAAAGTTGTGATTGAAAACCGACAGGGTGACATAAAATATACGAGCGGTGACTCCAACACAACCTCCCCCCGCATTGCAGCAGTTCGTGCTTCTGCATCCCCTGGGTTTCCCCTCTGTTCCCCTAAAAGATATGAAAATAGAAATTATGAAACCTTCCACCCACGCCCACGCTCTCTCTCAACAGCCCTCCCTCATTTGTTTCCAGGCATTAGGGGTACTTGTACACTTTAAGCCTAGATGCTCGAAACAGCACAAGGGTAGCCTCCGAGCTCAGAAATGCGAGTGAGCGGGAGACGGAGACTGAGAGCGTGTGGTAATTCCTGCGTCTCTCTGCCTACCGCGTGTCATCACATTGTGCTGGCTCTACCACTCCGCAGTGCTTTACTCTTTACTAGCCGGGGGAGTCGGCACTTGCCAGCACTGCAGCAGCAAGATAATCTGCGAAAACGGTCGTGGGCGGAAATTCTGATGAAGTGCGAGCTTCCATCGGCCGACAGTAAAGCAATGAAATCAGGGTGTAACTGCAACGACGACACTCTCGGCCTTTGACACAAAGTGCTCTCCCTCTGCTTCTCTTTTGTGATTCCTTAAAACATGCGGTATGTACACAAACAGTGCACGCCGAAAAAAACAACAACTGTGCACGCTCTTGTTATGACTAGCAAGTGTTTTCGTTTAGGGAGAAGGACGGGGTTGGGGATGGGGGGAACGACAGCTCTGCCGGAGAACAGGTCATGTGTGGGTGCTTTAGATGGAACGGTTCCCGGCCCTCTCTCTCTCTCACCTGACCCCCCTCCTCTCTCTCTCTCTCTCAGGAGAGGAGAGCGGGAGCCGCTGCAGCATTCCTCCGTCCGCTCAAATTCCTTCACAGGAAGTGGATGAGACGTCGGCGTACATTTAAAAGGCCGCCACTTTAAGGCAGAAGGCGACAGCGTGAAACCAGCGCCGGCTTCCGAGTCAATTTAACCCCAGATGGAGACGGCGACACTCCTTTGACAATATGTGTCTGCAGCGAAGGGATCGTTCATACCTTTGCACAAGTCTCAATTTTAACAACATAATCCCCCTCTGACTTTAATGGGATGCCATCACTTTGGGCTGGTTACAAAAGCACTCAGTGTGTGTGTGTGTTGTGTGCATGGGGCACAGATATAGATCCATGAATCTGTGTTGTCATTTAATTTGCCATAACCCAGTTCCTAATTGGAAATATCTTGGCAAGGGGCCATCCTCAGTCATCACACTATGACCTATTGCATGAAATGCCCCCTGGTGCTCGGGTGTGAAACCTGATAGGCGTGTCGGCTAAATAAAGACACGGCCACAAGAGTTTCTGATAAACACAACACGCCTTGCCTGGAATGTCCGCGCTGACATTTGCATAGAGCAGGCCGGCTCGACAAACAGCATCATGCAAAACAAGGTGCACAAGGTGAACACACAGACATGCACAAACACACGCACGACCGGAGCGGACAAGACAGGACAAGAAACGGTTTCTGTGGATTCGGAGCGTTGCCGTTTTGATTGCGATCCTGTGCACGGTGTAAAAAGCAAAAAGTGTTTATTCGCGTACAGGATATTGGTTTTCCTGATGGTGTTGTATCTAATCAATTTTCGGCCATCATGAGGCTGAGCTGGATCCGGGGCCACTGGCCAGTGGTGGCTGGTGGTTATATCCAGCATTTTAAACAGCACTGTACTGAGCCAGGGGACATCTTCTTACTTGTTTCCTAGAGAGTTATGGCACCGCTCTTCTCCTTCAATTTTTACTCAGTGTAAAAACTTTTTTTTGCTAAATAACTTTACAGTACATACACATTACGTACTGTACGTTATACGTTACATACTGTACATACATACATACATACATATATCCATACACATTACACATACAGTATAATAATTTTTTTTCATTTTTTCATCCTTTTATCATTTCATTGCAACGTACTTGTATGACTTCATATGGTAAATAAAGAATCTTGAATATTAAATCTAGATCCACCAATCTCAAGATACATTTCACTCGTTACATTCCACTTGACATACGATTGATTTCCATGTGAAATGCGGGCTTATGATGGCGCACGATTCTGGATTTGTACACACAATATCCTCATTAGGATGAGTTTGTTTATCCCAGTTGTGATAAACCTGAATATGATAGCTGTGACGTGGACATTTTGCCAGTATATTGAAGCATGTAAACACCTTATATTTGTCATGAAGGGCTTAATGGATCGTCTCGACATTATTCAACGCAGGCCTTATAAAAATGTTATAAGTGTTATAAGCTCATGATGGCATATAGTGCTCACAACCTCGCTCAATGCTTTACTAATGAGGAACTTACAGCTCTGCTGCAGCAGTCGACAAGGCAAAGAGGTAAAAACATGTTAAAGCTGTTTTTCGAAAAAACAGGAATCTCATGATATTGTCTTTGTATGTTATTCAGAGAAAAACAATGGTTTAGGAGGTTTTCAGGGTTTTATTAATTTTTTGCAATTTTTTGCACTTCTCGTGGCTCCAAGAGACTAGCAACAGGAAGTTGAGTCACTTCCTACTGACAACCTGCTGCAGCCACTGTTGCACGTTGGCTGTACTGCAGCAATTTCTTTGAGTTTCTAGTGAGAATCAGCAGCAGAGTGGCAAGTTTCTCAATACTAAAGCCTTCAGCAAGACTGTGCTAAGAACAGTTATAAATGTTTTATCAAGGCCTGGGTTGATTAACAGCTAACGTGAGAGAGAGCACTTATTGTTTTGATTACACTGCATGATAAATGTAACTAAATCGACCTTTATACAGGGATGTACAGTAAATAAGCTGGTTAATCAAAATTCCAGGTCTCAACCAGGAAAAAGCTCATAGTCGTGGGCGTGGAGCTGCGACCTGCCTGCTTAAACTGACTTCCCACTAAGCATCGGTCTGCGTCAGGAAGCCGCTGTATTCATATCAGGTCGGGATTGTACACGGTGGAATGAGTCAGTTTGCGGTTTTATCTGTGGAGGAGCGATGGAGTACTTTTGGCATAACTCCAAAGAGCTGTATGAGTTAAAATACATCCCTAACCTCTCACAAATGTATACATAGCTAAACACATATCAGACACAGCCACACAAACAGGCACACACACACAAACACACCAACTCACTCATAAGGGGCAGCAGCTTGACAGCCATCACTCACCTTCA